>JMQE01001320.1:0-24603 GCA_000731825.1 Hypocrella siamensis | reverse complement strand
CCCCCCGTGTCAAAAATCCTTATCAAAAAAAAAACCCCCCGGACTCGCTTACTCAATAACGCCGTCGTGCCATGACATGTCCATGCTCAGCTTCTTTGACTTCCAAAACCCCAACCCTGCTCTTCCGCTTGATCACGTCACGCCCGCTGCTTGCTTTGCTGGTGGTGCGTGCCTTTTCTTTTCCTTTTTCGTGGCTTGAGGCTCCACCCCGCGGCACTTGTAAGCTTGGGCAAACCACCTACGTACCTACTTACCCTAGGTACTTACCTACATATGTACGTGCCATACCTACCTGGGTCCCCAGTACCTGCCAACCTGACCTGTGCAGCACAGTACAGCACGTACACAACAAGCAAAATACGAGCCACACACACACACACTCGTCCTTCCGCGCTTAAACGGTCCGACCTAACTCGACCCGTCTGATCCCATTGGCTCGCTGCTGAGCAATGCCGACTTTTGCGGTTCCACCAGGCGAGGCTTTTCCCCCTCTTATTTGCCGGGCAATTTATTTCATTAATCAGCGCTTGACACGTGGTGCCCGCGTTTTTTATAAAGAAAAAAAAACGGGCGTCGCATTACTGCTGGATGAATTTCATGCTAGGCATAAAACTGGGCGAGCAGTACAGCATGCTTGTCCTCTTATCCTTGTCCAGCCTTTGTGGGAGAAAAACCACCGAATTTATACTCGATGGGCTCAGCCGGCTTTCTTCCCCCCGACACGTATTTCTAGCATTTGCAAACTACCGTGACGTCTGGCGCAGTCAACGCCGCCGCGAGATGCAGACGAATTCTCGACAACAAAAAAAAAAAGGCGGTAAGCTTGCAAGCCATTTAGGTGTGTTGTGTCTCACAGGACGTGGCTTCTCTCCTCGTGCCGATATAAGTCGGCCTCTCCGGCCGGCCGGTCTCACTCACGTCGAGACACGGGTAGAGTCTCACCTTTTTTTTTTTTTCACATCGAGCCTAAATTAGTTGTACATACATACATGCCCTAGAGACGAGTAAACAAACAAGGCAAAAAGAGACAGTAGTACGTACTACTAGTACGATGGGAGAGGGAGAAGATAATGGCACTTTTGATAGGAATCAACATAACAACATCGTAGCTGCTGCTATTTGTCCACAGGAATGCCACGTCCCATGCCTCTTCTCTACGACGCTCGCATTTTGTCCGCCCGCCTCGAAATTCTCATCTGCCTCAACATCCTCGCCACTGCCGCCCCCGTCTCCTCGTCCTCGGCCAATCGGTCCACCACACTCCAGATCCTCCCATCTTCCGCCTCGGCCGCCTTGCCAATCAGCATCTTGACCCAGCCCAAGTCGCTCCTCGTCGAGCCCGACAGTTCACCCGTGGCTGCCGGCCTGGCGAATCGAAATGCAAGATCGAGCGCCCCTGCTTCCGCACACGCCGAGACTAGTGCCGAATATTGCCCACTTCCGCCGCTACTCTCATCCGGCTCTTCCTCCTCCTCCTCCACTTCCACCACCACCTCCACCACCACCTCCCCCATCTTATCCCCCATCTTATCCCCCATCTTATCCCCCATCTTATCCTCCATCTTCTCCCCCTCTTCATCAGTCAGCCGCGCCGTGTAGTCACGCGCCAGCGCACGTGTCGTCTCGACGTCGTCGCTGTTCACCATGAGCGTCCTGATCGTCGCCCGACCTGCTCCTTCGCCGCACAACCTCCCCATGTCCTTGTAAAGCTCCATGGCAGCCGATGATCCTGACCTCTCGGCCACGGCTTCCACCACGGCCACCACGGCCGCGCTAGGGACCTTGCCATCCGACGCCGCCTCCCGCAGGGCTCGGTCAGCCTCCGGGATGAGCCTTGGGCGCTGTCGGAGCGCCTCAAACACCGCTCTGGTGTTTCCCCGGCTGATCCTGATGCCGTTTCCTCCCATGATACACAAGGTGCGAAACACGCCCACCATGTCGCCTCCGGCAGCAAACGCTTCCACGACAGCCTCGTAGTGATGGGCCATGACCCTGGTTCTCCTCGACAGCAGATCCAGTGCCTCCGTCGCCAGGCTCGCGTCGCCGTGCCGCGCCGCCGTGGCAAGCACGTTCTCCACCATCCCGTCCGAAGGCTGCAGCAGCGAACTCCTCACTGCCTTGTTCCAGGCGGACAGCGTTCCCTTGTAGTGGAATGCCTGGCTGCACACATCCAGCACATAGTAGAGGATGCTTGCCATGGCCTTGTCAGCGTCCTCGATAGTCTCCCTCCGCAGGAGCAGCTGCAGCATTTCATCCAAGAAACCAAGCTTCCCAAAGACCATGATGAAGATGTCGAGGACCCAGAGGTCGACGTGGGCCTTTTGCTCAAACATGTGGTGCAGCCGCACGTAGGCCAGCTCGTACTGCTCCTCGCGGAGCAGCGCTATGAGCACGTTTTGCTTTTCTGGCGTGCCCATCGTAAACCAATACTCGTCCATAATGTCCAGAATCTCCTGCCGAAGGGTGTAGTCGGGATGGTTCGCCAGCGCCGCCAGAGCGCTGCGACACACGGCTTCTGTAGGCTTCATATTCTCCGCCGCCATGTCGTCAAGGAGCTTCTGCATGCCCCTGATAGATCCTTGGGGATCAGCCATGGCGTCCATCATGCACTCGTAGGTCAGGGGACTCGGCGGCTGCTTCCGTGTGATAACCAGATGCTGAACAAGCTGGATGATTCGGGAGTGTCTGTCCAAGCCCTGGCCGTGGAGATGCCACCGTCGAGGATTTCGCATAGCATCGAGAGCTGACGTGATTTCGTCCACGCTGGCCTGCAGCAACCCCGTCTCGGTCGGGGGGGTAGGCGCCAACAGACGCTCCTCCATTGTCATGACACGGCCCGTACTGGCAAGTGACGAGGCCTTCTCAAGGCGCTGCGTTGCTGAGGTGTCGGTTGACGTCGTCGAACAGAAGAATTGTCTCTTGACATGACGAGCACCCTCGATGGTTGATCGCTGCCTCGATTGAGCTGGCGCTGGCGTCGCATCTCGCAATCTCGCAACCCGGCGCAAAGCTCTCCCATCCAGGGCCGGACACAAGAAGCGCCACAGCTCATCATGTACCAAGCTACCACCTCGCATGTTAATCTCATTCCGTCTCGTGTCGACAATGACAGTCAAGACATGCTCCCTCTCGTCTGCATGTACCTCTTCCGCAATACGTGATTCACGAAGCTGAGGTCAACTGACCCACGTCCGTAAAGCGGGGCGATGCGTCTGACGGGGCGCGCAAACCACGACCAGAGAACAAACCTACGCCTTCCCAACAGCGTCTGTGCAACCACCAGCGCAACGATTAACTGTCTCCCTCTCCTCCTCTCTGCGCGCAAGCAGTCTTTGCCCGCGGTCAGCAATCCAAAATGGTTGGTACACGAGACCGCGACACCATCTTCAGGGAATGCTGCTAATCCTTTCCTGTCTTTCTCTCCTCCCAAACGCAGCTACCGCTCAGCCTCCTGAATGCCGCCCAGGGGCACCCCATGCTCGTCGAGCTCAAGAACGGCGAAACGCTTAACGGTCATCTCGTCCAATGCGATACATGGATGAATCTCACGCTGCAGGAAGTCGTGCAGACGAATGCTGTGCGTTGGAAATTACTCGGCACTGATGCCCATTGCTCGGTGCAAGATCCCAAGCCTGACTGACACGTGTTGCAAGGGAGGCGACAAATTCATTCAATTGCCAGAAGCTTATGTCAAGGGAAACAATGTAGGATATTCCCTTTCCCTGTGGCAGAGACTCGCACCTCGCTCATGATTCTCTTCCTTGACTTGCTGACGGCAGCAAGCAGATTAAATATCTCCGCGTCGACGACGACATCATCGATGAGGTGATTGAACAGCAAAAGAATCAACAGGCCAACTTCAGAGGCGGTCGTGGCGGTCACGGTCAGACGAGAGGGGATCACGGCCACGGCGGCCGCGGAGCCGGTGAGAGGGGGGGAAGAGGCGGTCGAGGTGGAGGCCGAGGTGGACGGGGAAGAGGACGCGGACAGTGAATGCGGCAGCATCCGAGCAGTCTGTTTGCTTCGGGCAGCAACCTTCATTCCCGCAAGAACTGTCATGGCTGAAAACAAGCCGTCCGACGGAGCATTTGTGTTACACCCGATCCCACATCATCATCACATGATTTGGCACTGGGGTGAAGCGCCATGCGGCGAGACTGCCGATGCGCAGCTTAGCGACCGTTCTAGACGGCTTGGGCCTCCCGACTCACCTTACACTGGTCGGTCCGTTCCCCACGACGGCGTCACAGGACCAGAAACTCACAGGGCTGAGCCAAAGCGCGAGTGTACCTCTACTGTGATCAATGACTCAGATGGGTTTGAGGTCTTGTCAGACGTCAATTTGAAAAGAAAAAAATGTCAATCTCGAAATACATTGTCTTGGGGTTAAAGTCTACTCTAGCCTTTTATTCCATCACAAGTTATTACGTCCACTTTCCCACCCACCACTGTCAATCATCAGACTTGTGCCGGGCTCCAACTTCCATGTTAAGTGTGTCATGCGCATTTACAAGTTGGCGACCGCAACAGCCATGGCCTGGCTGTCAGAGTGAGAAATAGACACGGCCACATCCTTCACTCCGGCCTTCTTGGCGGCTGAAGCTGCCTCTCCGGCAAGCTGAAATGACATGTTAGCAAACAGCCCGCTGAAATTCCAGATGGCGGCACACATCGACTTACCTTGACTACAGGAGCACCCTTGTCGCCGTTCACGATTTCAATGTCCTTCATGGCAGCGCCTGCACCCTTGCTGACGACACCAAGAGACTTGAAGACAGCTTCCTTGGCGCTCCATCGTCCAGCAAAGGAGCTTTGCGGACTAGGAGCACTCTGGCAGTACTTGATTTCCTCAGCAGTGAAGTTGCGTTCCAGGAAAGTTTCGTTCTCAATATTGATGGCAGCAATGTCTTCAACGTCAACTCCGATATTGCTGTTCTTATTGGCAACTTTTCGGGCGAGTGCCTCCATGACCTTCGCATTCTCCGCAGCTCGGGCCGAGGGCACGACCTTTTCAGACTGTTTCATGAAGTTCTCCGAGTACGTCAACTCTGCAGACTTCTTGTCCTCAGTGACACGAGCATCAGGGTTCAGCAAGACACTGCTCAGCTGCTCATCCGTATAGGGAGACTTGGTTTTGGCAACAAACAAGCTATTGTTGATGAGACCGTTGTGGAAGAACCGGTAGGCTTTCTTTTGACGAGCTTCAACTTTGACGCAGTAGTCCTTGTACACACGCTCGTCCAGGGTAGCGAACAGGTACTTGGGGTGAACACCAATTGCCTGGGCACCCTTCTGTCCGAAACCGAAAGAAGTCACCGAGAAAGCTTTGACGCCGTCAGTCTGGATGCTTCGGCTCGGATACACAATCAGATCGAATTGCTCCATGACTGGGTCGACATTGTCAGCATTGCGGTTGCCCGGAACGAGGCCGCTGTTGAGAACTTGGAGACAACCATTCATCATCCAGGCACCAGCGGCACCTTTCGGATGACCAGTGAGGTACTTCTGGAAGATACCCATGACTGCGTTGCCCTTGGATCTCCCAAGATGGCGGAGCTGTTGGCAAATCACCGACGACTCGTTCTTGTCGTTGGCTTTGGTTGACGTGCCGTGGAAAGACGCAACACCAAGATCATCAATGGTGAGACCCCAAGTAGCCAGAGCACCTCGAAGTGGAGCAATACTGGCATCGCTCTTCCAAAAGCTGTTGCCCAAGCTTCGAAGTAGCTCCTTCTCTTGCCGAGCAGCTTCCTTCTCAATATGGACAAACCGTTCCTGAGCATAGCCCTTCTCGTCGAATGAGGGATCTTGAGACTTGATTGCGTCAATCTCGTCATGAACGAATTCGATCTCGGACTCCTGCCACTGCTTAATCTGCTTCTTGCGGCGTTCAATCTGGCGACGGCGGTACTTGATGTCGAGAAGAGGCGATGGGAATTTGCCAGCATGCTCACGCGCAGTGGTCAGAACACCCTGGCCAGGAGCCGGCACGGAACGACCGATCTTGTCAGAGGCAGTCGTGGTCAGAGCCAATATACCGTGGATGGGAACACCCATGTCCAAGGCAAGCTGAGCAGTCATGATGACCTGGATACCGCAGCCCTGAGACTCCATGAACCCGTTCCTGGTCGTCGTCGTGGGGCGCGACATCTCCTTGGGAGTCCGGCCGTGAGCCAATTCATCCACTGTGTTGCTGGTGGCCTTCATATTGGCGAATTCATAGGAGCCCTCCTCACCAAAGTCATCGAAGCCACCCACGAAGCAGACACGAGCCTTGCCTTCCATGATGGTTTCATAGCCTATGTCAACCGACTCGACAGCTGTTGCACAAGCACCAACAGGGGTCTTGATGGGGCCAGACGAAGAGATCAGAAGCATGTTGACCCATGCGGCCATGGTATTGATGAATGACTCCTGGAGAATGTCGTTTTGCAAGGGTTTGTCCAGAAAACGATCCCTGTGCATTCCCCGCAGCGCCGTTGAACCACCCATACCGGAACCAACGCAGTTTCCGACTTCGGAAACGTGGACGTACTTGTAAAATTCGTACGGGTCGGTGATACCAGAAGAGAGGAGTGCCTCAGCAGTTGATACCAGTAGGTAAAGGGTCACAGGGTCGACTTGGGAAATGATGTCGTCGGGAATGCCGTAACGCTTGGCGTCCCAACCGGTTGGGATCTGGCCAGCCACCAGACGATCGAAACGAAGAGCCTTTGGAATCAAGAGAGAAGCACCCTTCTTCATGCGCACAATGTATTCTCCGCTGTCAGGAATCTCAAATATCTCGACCTTGTCGCCGTGCTGACGCCTGAATTCATCGGCAGTTTCCTTGGACGCCTCAAAAGGCTCCAGATCCTCCTCAATGACGACCTCGTGAAGCAATTGCTTCTTGTTGGGGTCGTAGCCTCCGAAAAGCTCCGGCTCAATCAAACGAATGCCGGCGTGTTCCAGGATGAACTTCTCGTACTTCTGCTTGATGTCCTTGTCGTCAACAGGATCGCCAGATTTGGCGTCAACCCATCCGGAGTATGGTCGACCCTTGATAGGACCATTGTGGTTGCGGATAAGACCCATGATCCAGGCCATCTCGACGCAGCCCTCGAGAGAGAACTCGCCGTACGCTTCCATCTCCCACCTCGTGCGCGAATTTCCCCAGGGACCGACCTCAGCAAACCCCGTGACGACCACTACCTTCTCCAGATCAACCATTCCCTTGAGGTTCTCATGGAGAGGAGCAATGTCCTCTTTCCAATCGGGAAGAGGAGGGAAGTCGAACTTGATGTTGGCACGGGGTGCGATTGTCTTCTGTTTGTAGACGATTTCGGAGCCGGAGCCGTTCACGATACTGTTCTCAATAGCGCTCTCTTTCGATACGGCTTGGCGGATCTCACTGGTTTCCATGATGTCCTTGCGAAGCTTGGTCATAGCTTCGTTGAGATTTGGAATGAACTGGAGACCTCCATTGAGATCGGCAAAGACAGGCTCAACCTGGCAAAGATCGACCACGGTGGGAGACATTAAACCAAGCAAGTTGAATGCCATCTCCTGCTGAGAAAACGTACGGACTCCGAAACCCTCAACACCTTCGGCAACGACATTGTTGCCAGACATGAGACCAGTTCCGCGGGTCCAACCTATGACGGCTCCGCAGATGGTAAGATAATTGGCCCAACTCTCGGAGTACCATCGGTTGAAGAGGGTTTCAAGGCCAAGCTTGGATTCGGAATAGAGACCATCATTTCCAAAAGTGCCATGATTGGGAGACAGGGGAAGGACAACCTGAGCCGGGCGAGTCTCGAAACCACGCTCGGCTTTTTGTGTCTTGACACAGCCAAGGAGGCGGACCAGGTTGGTAAGCATGATTCTATGGGCCAGCTCCGAGCGTGAATCGACGCCATCAATCTGGCGGCCGTTTTCGGAAATGGCAGCGAATGGGACGATGTAGTCAAGATCCCATCCAAGGCCATTCTTGGTGTCATAAATGTACTCCACAAGGGCCTCGACGTCTTGTTTACTTCCCTGATTAAACGGCACGACCACAATCTGCGAACCGCGAGATCCATAGCGAGTGTAGATGGATTGATAGTATTCGGTCACTCCGCGAGAGAAGCGGCTGGTGGTCACAACCACCTTTGCACCGCCACCGATAAGGCCTTGGAGAACCTCGGCCCCGATGGAACCAGCACCGGCACCAGTCATGAGAACGTACTTGCCGTGATAACTCACGCCTGACTTGGCAGCATCTTCCAGGCAGTTCAGGTAAACAGCAGTGAGCTTTTTGCTGTAGTCCCAGCCGTGAAGAGTCTTGCGTTTGAGGTGGAGGAAAGGAATCGTCTCAACCTTGCCCTTGGTCTGGCTGTTGCCACGAAGCAGAGCACCCTTTTTCCCCTTGCTGGCATCCTTGGAGAGAATTTGGCTTTCATTCATGGCAAGGGAGCGGAGAACGTCACCATATAAGCTCTTGATTTCGAGTTGAGAAGTTTTTGACATCTTGTGCTGCTGCTTGATGAGCTTGTAGATCCGCTGGAGATCATTCTGAACCTTGGTGCGATTGCCATATTCGGATATTTTGCCTCCTTCGGCCATCTGTTGAACGTAATGTTCGAGTTTGCGGCAGCTGGCGCGAGGCATTTCCTCGTAGGCTAGGTTGCCACGAGCGTCGACGGTGGTACGAGGACCTGTTGGAACGGCAACGTCTTTGTAGACAGGAGAAACGTCCAAGACTTCTTTGCAGTTCTCGATGAGTTGCTGGCCAAGCTCCTTAGCCAGCTTGTACGTCTCTCCACGCTCGGTCGGACAATTGTCAATGTGGTACTGCATGAAATCTAGCAGTTTGGGGTTGGACCGATTCATGATGCGGATACACTGGCTGACAATCTCACGGTCCACCGCCTGCAGGCGCCCAAAAATCACATCAAAGTACATGCTGAGAGCGTCCTGACGAGCCCAATTCCATGAAGAATCGTAGGCCCGGGCCTTCAATGGGCTGAAGACAGGCTCAATGCCAGCCGCGTAGAAGTCGCCATGTTCAGTTGTCCACAGATCCAGCTGGGCTTGCAGGACCTTTTCAGACTTTTGCGAGTCAATGGCTGCCTTATCACCGGAGCGCAGGTCCATCTTGAGGTAGCGCGCATAGAGTTCAAGCTGTTGTTTGAACAGAGCGCGTTGATCCTTGGTCAAGGCATCGATTGCGGCTGGGTCCATCATCATTCCGCCACCAGAACCGCCAGCAGCGTCAGCGGATGACGCGGTGGCCAAACTCACACCGGCATTCACGGCGTACTTCTGCGCTACATCGTCCAAGAAAGCTTTGGCGTCTCCCTCTGACCCGAGACGAGCGGGAGGCTCCATGGTAAGGGCCAGCAATAGAGCGCCGTCCTGACGGCCGGGCCCCAGGCCCCATCTGGTCTCGATGTATTTACGGACAGCAGTGATGTTGAAGCCACCAGGCATCTTGGAAGATATCAATCGTGCAATGAGGGATTGCGACTGTTTTCCGAGATTACCATCAAATGTGGCTTGCATGGACGCACCCAGTTCATCTAGAGGAGTATCCTCGGGCTTTTCGGGAGTCGATCCGAATTCCTTGCCTAGGTCTCCGAGTATTTCATTTTGAAGTGTCGATTTACCTGTTTTTTTTATAGTCGCGTCAGCTATGATCGGCTAAAGCTAGGCAAGAAGAGAGCGCCGAGGCCGGCAAGGGAGCTTACCGCCAACAAGGTCCTTGATGGCCTTGCCCAGAGGAATATCGAGCAAGGGTTTTTTGAGTTTCTGCGCGACCAAGGCACGCACAACATCAGTAGCCTGAAGCGGTTCATCAGGAACCTGTGCAGCAGGCCCGGATGCAGGCGGAGGGGGTGCTGCAGCCGCAGCAGCTGGCGCGGAGGCCGGACCACTTGAAGCATTGGCTTCGGCAGTAGCAGTATTCGCACCGGCAGCAGGTTCTGGCTCGTCCACGACAGGATCGACATCGTAGTATATCTCCTTGGCATCCTTGTTGTAGCAGAGAATTTGTCGCTGAACAGACTTGGCGGCGTCGTAAGCCTCGTACTTGGAGGCAAGGGTTCTCTTGGCCATAACGCCCAAGGTGTCGGCAGGGCCGACTTCAACAATTCGCTCTGCATTCCTCTCGGCGAGAAACACGTCCTGCGTTTCAATCCATCTCACAGGTGAAGCGAATTGATATGCTAGAAGCTCAATGAGCAGTGTATGAGCAAGTTCTTGCTCGACCTCGGGGCGCATCGCGAGATATTGTGTGAGGTGTTCTTCTGAGGTGGAAACGATTGAGGGCGGTCAAACTGCCGATTGGTGAATACGAGTCGAAATCGCTCCAATAGATGCCTGAAACGACTTTGCTGAGTAGCTTCAGGTTCCTCAAAATAGGAGCTGTCGCGGGAGGCTTCTGGAAATTTTGAGCAATGTGGTTGGTACAGGTAAAGCCAAAAAAAAAATGTTGTGCAATTAAAATTGACGAGCTGGTGGAAACGTAGAGCCTGTCAGTCGTCGCCCACGCAGTCAAATAAAGATCGAAGAAACAGAGAAGCAGCTGAACAGAACAGAAGGTCACGATAGGTGCCAACTCGTGAAGCAGAAGATGTGGGTGATGCAAACTCGACACGGACCAGAGACTGATGCTGGGATAGAAGAAATTGGTGTCAGGTACCGGTACATGGACCTGTCGCGGTTGGCAGTGAAGCAAGCTGGGGTTGACGCCGGATTTCCCTTGATTGTTGAACCAGGGCCCCACCAAAAAGCTGGCATGCAGGCAGGATTCAGGGAAGTAGAAAACACTTTGGGGACCATCTTGCCCAGCGTTGCCGGCACGCGCTTGCACCACGGCTGTAGCGGGTGGTGGTGGTAGCGCCGGCGGCAGAAGACGCCTCTCCCAACCACTTTCTGCGCTAAGCTCTTCTCGTCGAGTCGTTGGAGCATTCTGAGTCCTGACCCGCGTCACCAACAGCAGTTTTACAGGATAATTGCACGAAGAGCTTTTGTTTGCGACGTCCCATTAAGAGCTCACTGGGTCCGATGGTGGCCAGCAACGTTGAATGAACCATTAACCGTGAAATTGAATATAGTCATACTTGCGTGGGCATAGAAAGAAAAAAAAGTCAGCTACGGGTTCAATTTCCAACAAAAATTGCTGGAAACCGTTTCGATGATGGAGTAGGGTTCATGCTGCGGAGCTGGCGAGCAAGACCCTAGAGCGGATGAGCAGCCCCGTGTAGACTACTTCTACTAGCGTCCAATGTCAGCCAATATGGCGGGGAACGAGGCCCGACAGGCTTGATCCGTGGACCTGGGCAGGCAGGTATCGATACATTCTCATTGGACAGAGAACAGACAGCCGTCAGAGAGGCTTTGCTTCCTTTTCCAGTCCGTGACGAGTTGCGATTCATGGCTCATGATCCTGCCCATTCCGACCCCAAGTCAGTAGCGGCCAGCAACTTCAGCTCCGGGGATGCAGCTCCTGACGTTGGGGGCGTAATTCCAATTATTGATTATCTTACAAGATATCGCTAAAGCTGCACGTAGTGTGTGGCGTACGCGGGAATTCCTAGGAATTCCCGCGTACGGAACTATCGATAACAGTGTATAAGGTTCGGACTAAGTTGAGGCGATCTCAACGCGGCGTTGAGACGGAGATAGGCGCGAGAATGCATTCGTCAAAAGAAAAACCTTGCCATCGTTGATGCGGACGATGCATCATTGATTTCATTACCCCCAACATTGACGGACGTCATGTGTTATGGGGGCATGGCATAAACACGCCCGAGAGATGGGTGCTGTCCTTCCTACCCGATACACTTGCAAGTACAGGTACGGACGGGCATTGCTTGAGGCAGCCATGTTGAACCTGTGTATCCGCCACTGTGCCTGGATCAAAGAAAAGGTGGGTGTTACCGGAGATCCACTCCACCGCACCACTACACAGAGTCCAGAAGTAACTAGCGCAACGAAAGTTCCGAGCCAACAGGCCAACCAACGGTCAACGGATGTGTCGCGTCCCCAACAGACCCCAACAGAACTGCTTGAAACGTCGAATTTTTCTGCGCTGTTGCGGGCCACGTCCGAAGCTTCCCCAGCTCTGATTCCAGCCCTGCTGTCAGCAGCGAATCCACCGCGCGAGGGTCCCGATTTTCAGGCCATAGCGAAGGAATCTTGAGCTGGGCAGAAGTGTTGCCTCAGAATGCAGCAGCAAATGCGGTAGGAAGTATGATGGTGCATGCGTCTTCGACTGTGCGGCTGCGTGGTCCAAATTATTGACAAGTTTGCACAAAGGTGTCATCTCGCATCCTTAAAGCCCCACTCGTTGACGTCTCTTCGCCTTGGTACCGTGAGACTTACTAGCCTGTTGGCGTGGCGCATTTTGTGCGAGTATTTCTGGCACTTGTAGCAGGTACCCGGTACATGTCGGCGCCAGCCAAACCTGACCTTGTTGCGTTGAGAAGATCCCTAGAGATCTGAATGCACCAAATCTGCCATGCGTGCTTTCTATTGCGCCTCCCAAAAGTCAGAACCTTCTAACCTCCTGCCCTTCCTCACCTCCTGTTTTCATTATACTGCTTCATTCTCTTTCTTCTGGTCGATTTCTCATTCCCTTTTCTGTTTGAGCTTCTCCGAGGCATTTGCCGCAAAAGGTGTTGCTGCACGCCTCTGAAGAAGCTTTTTCTTGTCTGTTGTCTCGCAGCAACCTCAATTCGTTGGCCGCCATCCCCGGTTGAACAGATTGAACGCCGCACACAGGAACAACGAAAAAGGAGCCGCTCTGCTTCAGAGTTTTGGTATGTCAATTTGGCAGAAGCGATCATTGCATTGAGCTGACCCAGCGGACAATGCCAGCAGAACTGATTATTCGCCTTTTAATCTTCCCAGCAACCGCACAATAAGCTGGATAACTCATCATGTACGGCACGGGAACCGGCCCTCAGACGGGCATTTCAACTCCCAGATCCAGCGCCTCTCTTCGACCTTTGACACTTTCTCACGGCACGCTCGAAACTTCCATCCTCATCCCCACCAACCTCCATTTCTACGCCTCTCAGATCAAAGACCGTTTCGTTGCCAGCTTGCCAGCCGCGACAGACGAGCTAGCTCTAGATGACGAGCCTTCATCCGTTGCAGAGCTAGTTGCTCGGTACCTGGGAGCCATTGCTCAAGAAGTCGAGGAGGGGGAGGACGATGCTTCAGGCTCATATGATGAGGTTCTCAAGCTCGTGCTCAACGAATTCGAGCGAGCGTTTTTACATGGCAACGAGGTTCATGCAATCGTTGGCACCCTTCCTGGTATCGAGTCCAAAAAGCTAGAAGTAGTTCGATGCTACTACATGGCCCGAGCCGTCTCCAATAGACCCATCAAGCCGCACGAGTCTGCGCTGCTCCGAGCCACCGAAGATGGGTCCGTCAACATCTATACCATCTTTGGTGGCCAAGGCAACATCGAGGAGTATTTCGATGAGCTTCGCCAAGTCTTCAAGACCTATTCGAGTTTTGTGGGTGAACTGGTGACTTCATCCGCTGAGCTGCTTCAGACTCTTTCCTCAAACCCCAGTGCGGAGAAGATGTATCCCAAAGGCCTGGATGTCATGCATTGGTTGCATCATCCTGAATCTACACCCGAGGTCGACTATCTGATTTCCGCGCCTGTCAGCTTTCCCTTGATTGGCCTAGTTCAGATGGCACACTATGAAGTTACTTGCAAAGTCCTGGGTATTCATCCCGGCATGCTGCGAGAGCGTATCAGCGGCACTACTGGGCACTCTCAGGGCATCGTCATGGCCGCAGCCACCGCTGCTGCCGACTCGTGGGAATCGTGGCGCAGGATCGTTCGCTCCACGCTCACCATCCTGTTCTGGGTGGGCACCCGGAGTCAACAAGCTTTTCCAACTACCTCCATGACGCCCACCATGCTCCGTGAGTCAAGCGAGCATGGCGAAGGGAATCCGACTCCCATGTTGAGCATTCGCGATCTCTCACAGCAGGAGGTTCAGAAGCATATTGATGCAACCAATCAGTACCTGCCCCCCCACAGGCATATCAGCATTTCCCTCATCAACAGCCCTCGAAACCTGGTCGTTACCGGACCTCCAACTTCTCTCTACGGCCTCAACTCGCAACTGCGCAAAGTCAAAGCACCTACTGGTTTGGATCAGACACGGGTTCCGTACACTGAGCGGAAGGTTCGATTCGTTAACCGCTTCCTACCCATTACAGCCCCCTTCCACAGCAAATACCTGACCGAGGCTACTGAGATGATCGATGAGGACCTCAAGGACATCTCCATAGACTCTGGAAACCTTGGGATCCCTGTCTTTGATACAAACACTGGCCGGGACCTCCGCACCGAGGTCAAGGGAAACATTGTTCCGGCGCTGGTTCGTCTCATCACTCGTGACCCAGTCAACTGGGAAAAGGCGACTGTGTTCCCCGAAGCAACCCATATTCTAGACTTCGGCCCAGGGGGCGTTTCTGGTCTTGGCATTCTGACCAGCCGAAACAAGGAAGGCACTGGTGTTCGCGTCCTGGTAGCTGGCACCATTGACGGCACCATTGCCGAAGTTGGCTACAAGCCTGAGCTTTTCGATAGAGACGAGGACAATGCGCTTCGATTTGCCAACAATTGGGTTAAGGAGTTTGGTCCCCGCTTAGTCAGGACATCTGGCGGCCGCAAATATCTTGATACCAAGATGAGTCGTCTCTTGGGATTGCCTCCCATTGTGGTCGCCGGCATGACTCCGGCAACGGTGCCGTGGGACTTTGTTGCTGCAACCATGAACGCCGGTTTTCACATTGAGCTTGCCGGTGGCGGCTATTTCCATGGCGGTATGATGACCGACGCCTTGCTCAAGATCGAAAAGGCAATTCCAGCTGGCCGCGGCATCAGCGTCAACCTCATTTACGTCAATCCTCGGGCCATGGCCTGGCAGATTCCTTTGCTCGGCAAACTGCGCGCAGAGGGCGTACCAATTGAAGGTCTCACGATTGGCGCCGGCGTGCCTTCAATTGAAGTCGCTCAAGAGTATATTGAGACTCTTGGTTTGAAACACATTTCTTTCAAACCTGGATCTGTCGAAGCCATCCAAGCTGTTATCAACATTGCCAAAGCCAACCCGAATTTCCCTGTGCTCTTGCAGTGGACAGGTGGGCGTGGTGGTGGCCATCACTCTTTCGAAGATTTTCACCAGCCCATCTTGCAGATGTATGGTCGTATTCGTCGCCGTGAGAACATTATTCTGGTTGCTGGCAGCGGCTTCGGCGGTGCTGAAGACACGTACCCCTACATCACCGGCCAGTGGTCAAAGAAGTATGGGTACCCGCCGATGCCTTTTGACGGCTGCTTGTTTGGCAGTCGCATGATGGTCGCAAAAGAAGCCCACACCAGCAAGGATGCCAAGAAAGCCATCATTGATGCTCCTGGTCTGGATGACAGCGAGTGGGAAAAAACATACAAGGGCCCCGCTGGAGGAGTCATCACCGTGCGATCCGAAATGGGCGAACCCATTCACAAGCTGGCGACGCGGGGTGTCAGGTTTTGGGCTGAGATGGATCAGAAGATTTTCAGCCTTCCGAAGGAGAAGCGCGTTGCTGAACTGAAGAAGAATCGTGAATACATCATCAAGCGACTCAACGCCGACTTTCAAAAGGTCTGGTTCGCCTGCAACAAGGATGGCAAGGCTGTCGATCTCGAAGACATGACATATGCCGAGGTTGTGCGTCGAATGGTTGAGCTTCTCTACGTTAAACATCAGCAGCGCTGGATTGACCCAACATTCATCACCTTGACCGGTGACTTCATTCATCGTGTCGAAGAACGTTTCACCAGCACCGCGGGCAAGCCATCCCTGCTGCAGAGCTATTCTGATCTCAAAGAACCACACGCCGCCGTCGAGCGAATTCTTTCCCACTACCCCGAGGCCGAGACGCAAATCATCAACGCCCAGGATGTCCAACACTTTCTGCTCCTCTGTATGCGTCCCATACAAAAGCCTGTTACCTTCATACCCTCCCTTGATGATAACTTTGAGTTCTACTTCAAGAAGGATTCTCTCTGGCAGTCCGAGGACCTTGATGCTGTCATTGGCCAGGATGTCGGCCGAACTTGCATCCTCCAGGGTCCTGCAGCCGTCAAATTCTCGACTGTCGTCGATGAACCCATCAAGGAGATTCTGGATGGCATCCACGAGTCTCACATCAAGTTTCTTACTCGTGACATGTACGGCAATGATGAGAGCTCTATCCCGACTGTCGAGTACTTTGGCGGCAAGCTTGTGGAGTCGAATATCCCTCTTGATATTGACGGCCTCACGGTCTCCTATGATGCTCATAAGAACACCTACCGCCTCTCCTCGGCCGCCGGCTCCACTCTGCCTTCTGTTGAATCATGGCTGACCCTTCTTGCTGGTCCCAGCCGCAATTGGCGTCATGCGCTTCTCATGTCAGATGTCGTTGTTCAGGGTCAGAAATTCCAGACCAACCCCATGAGACGCATTTTTGCTCCTGCTCGCGGCTTGTTTGTGGAGGTGCAGTATCCCAATGATCCATCAAGAACGACAATCACGGTAAAGGAGCAGCCTCGACACAATCACTACGTCGACGTCATTGAAGTCAAGTTGGTTGGCAAGAATGAGATTCTTGTGAACATGATCAAGGACACCACAGCTCTCGGCAAATCCGTCGCCCTTCCTCTGAAATTCGTCTACCACCCCGAAGCCGGGTATGCTCCTATCCGCGAAGTCATGGAAGACCGCAACGATCGCATCAAACAGTTCTATTGGAAGGCTTGGTTTGGCGACGAGCCATTGAACCTCGATGCTCTCATCACCAGCACTTTCGATGGTGGCCACGCGACAATCACCAGCGAGGCCATCAATGATTTTGTCCATGCCGTCGGCAATACGGGCGAGGCCTTTGTCGACAGACCTGGCAAGGTCGTTAATGCACCCATGGACTTCGCCATCGTTGTTGGCTGGAAGGCTATCACCAAACCGATCTTCCCTCGGACCATAGACGGTGATTTGCTCAAATTGGTCCACTTGTCCAACTCCTTTCGCATGCTTCCTGGGGCTGAGCCTCTCAAGAAGGGTGACGAAGTTCACACAACTGCTCAAGTGAACGCTGTCATGAATCAGGAGGCGGGCAAGATGGTCGAAGTATGTGGCACCATTTCGCGCGATGACAAGCCTGTTATGGAAGTCACATCACAATTCTTGTACCGCGGCAAGTACACCGACTATGAGAACACATTCCTGCGCAAGGTAGAAACGCCGGTGCAGGTTCATTTGGCCACGACTAGAGACGTTGCCGTCCTGAGATCCAAGCAGTGGTTTTTGGCCGACGAGATACCCAATGAGATTGACCTTTTGGGTCAAACCCTGACTTTCAAGTTGCAGTCTCTTGTACGATACAAGAACAAGAATGTCTACAGCAGCGTGGAGACGCGGGGACCAGTCCTCCTCGAGCTTCCCACCAAGGAGGTGATTCAGGTTGCAAGTGTCGACTACGAAGCCGGCGAGTCGCACGGCAACCCCGTGGTTGACTACTTGGAACGCCATGGATTTCCCTTGGACCAGCCCATCCTTTTCGAGAATCCCATCCCGCTCAGTGGCAAAGCTCCCCTGCAGCTGCGCGCTCCTGCCTCGAACGAGACGTACGCGCGTGTCTCGGGAGACTACAATCCAATTCACGTCTCCCGCATCTTTTCCAGCTATGCCAATCTTCCCGGCACCATTACCCATGGCATGTATTCCAGTGCTGCTGTCCGAAGCCTGGTTGAGACTTGGGCTGCCGAGAATGATATTGGCCGTGTTCGCAGCTTCCAGGCTACCTTTACCGGCATGGTCCTGCCGAACGACGACATTCAGGTGAAGCTGCAGCATGTCGGGATGGTTGCCGGCCGCAAGATCATCAAGGTCGAGGTCAGCAACGCCGAGACTGGAGAAAAGGTGCTGCTTGGCGAGGCCGAGGTCGAGCAGCCGGTGACGGCGTACGTCTTTACTGGCCAGGGCTCACAGGAGCAGGGCATGGGTATGGAGCTGTACGCGAACAGTGCTGTGGCCAAAGAGGTCTGGGACCGAGCCGACAAGTACCTGCTCGACAATTACGGCTTCTCGATTACAAACATTGTCAAGAATAACCCCAAGGAGCTCACCATCTACTTCGGGGGACCCCGTGGCAAGGCTATTCGTCACAACTACATGGCCATGACATTCGAAACCGTTGCCGCGGACGGGACTATCAAGTCTGAGCGCATCTTCAAGGAAATTGACGAGGGCACGACGTCGTACACGTACAAATCGCCGACGGGCCTGCTTTCTGCCACGCAGTTCACCCAGCCGGCCCTGACGCTGATGGAGAAGGCCAGTTTTGAAGACATGAAGTCCAAGGGTCTCGTGCCGCGTGACAGCACCTTTGCCGGCCACTCGTTGGGCGAGTACTCGGCTCTGGCTGCCCTGGCCGACGTGATGCCGATCGAGTCTCTGGTGTCTGTCGTCTTTTACCGAGGATTGACAATGCAGGTGGCAGTGGAGCGTGACGCTGCTGGGCGGTCCAATTACTCCATGTGCGCTGTCAACCCGGGCCGCATTTCCAAGACGTTCAACGAGGAGGCTCTTCAGTTTGTCGTGAACAGCATTTCGGAGGAGACGGGCTGGCTACTGGAAATTGTCAACTACAACATCGCCAACGCGCAGTACGTGTGCGCGGGTGACTTGCGGGCGCTCGACACGCTGGCAGGGGTGACCAACTTTCTCAAGAAGCAGCAGATTGACATTGAGGAGATGCGAAGCAACATTGAGGAAGCCAGGGAGGCGCTGCGCCAGATCATCCGGGGATGTGCCGACGCGACGCTGAAGAAGCCGTTGCCTCTGGAGCTGGAGCGTGGTTTCGCCACGATTCCGCTACGTGGCATCGATGTGCCCTTCCACTCGACATTCTTGCGATCTGGCGTCAAGCCGTTCCGATCTTTCCTGCTCAAGAAGATCAACAAGACGACGATTGATCCGTCCAAATTGGTCGGCAAATACATTCCAAACGTGACGGCTAAGCCGTTTGAGCTGACCAAGGAGTACTTTGAAGACGTCTACAGGCTCACCAACTCGCCCAAGATTGGTGCCGTGCTGGCCAATTGGGACAGGTACAATCAGGAAGATGACGGCAAGTCGACGAGCGACAGCTCATCAAATGTGGGATACGACGGACCCGGGGTGGCGGCGTGAGAGGGCGATGTCTGCAAGAGAATGAAGAGAGACGAAAGGCAAAGAAAGTCACAGAAGAGAAAAGAAGGTCCATGGTGAAACAACTAGACAGGTGAAGGTACTTGTAGATATTGGAGGCGTTACTGGGCGGGAGTCCCACATCATTATGATGACGACGACAGGGATGGCATCGGACGTCATGTTGATGTTGGGATGAGGATTGTTTAAATAGAGATAGGACCTGATTTTTGCGCAAGCTGTTAATGGTGTGTGTGTGTGTGTGTGTGTGTTTCCTTAGCACATTAAAGTTGTTTTGGTTAATAGGGATTGCAATGAGGTTGTCAATGCCGTCGGCGGCGAAAGCGAAATGACCAATGAATGGTCAAGAATAAATGGAGCCGTCTCAGCCATACTTGGGTCTTGGGTTCCATAAACATTGCCTGCTCTGATTGTGAATTGCTTGGTCATGCTAGATATTTGCAAGCGGCCAGCGGTGTGAGAGAGGAGAGAGAGAGGGAGGTTTGTGCTGTAGGCGAAATGATGGATGGGCCGATGGGCCACGTGTGTTGTGTTGGTGTGACTGAAGCTCGAGTGAGTGAGTGAATGAGTGAAGTGGCTGTGGGACTAGGACCAGGACTGGGACTGGGACTGGGACTGTCCCACCTGTGGATGTGGTTGTGGTGGGTGACTTGACAAGAGGATGACGCCGAGTTTCGAGTCTGTCCTCCTTTGTCTCTCGCTTCAAGTTCAACGGGTTGAGCCTCAGCTAGATCCATGACCCCGACAGAACGGCACAAGATTACAACATGCCACAGATTTTCGTTGGCACCTTTGTCCACAGCAAATCTCGCACGCAGCTAGAGTATTGGCACAAGGCTGCTGTGGGTGTGGATGGCGAGGGCAAGATAGCTGCCATTGCGCGGGACTGCGAGAGTGCGGGCGCTGCCAGGGACCAGGTGCTGCGGGAGACGGGCTGGAAGGGCGAAGAGATTGAAGTGACCGAGTGTGGCGAGGGAGAATTTTTGTTTCCCGGATTTATCGGTATGCTCGCTCGGTGACGATGCGCCATGTATGAAGAAAATGCCGGCGACTGACGAAACTGACAACCTCACACCTGACATCTGACAACGCGTGAAGACACGCACGTCCACGCTTCCCAGTATCCCAACGTGGGCATCTTTGGCAAGTCGACTCTGCTGGACTGGCTCGAAAAGTACACGTTCCCGCTGGAAGCCAGCCTGTCGGACCTGGCAAAGGCCAAGAGGGTATACACGGCCTGCGTCCGACGCACGCTGGCCCACGGCACCACGACGGCAGCCTACTATGCCACCATTGACGTGGCCGCCACCAACCTCCTCGCCGACTTGTGTCTGGCCATGGGCCAGCGCGCGTTTGTCGGCAGGGTCTGCATGGACAGGGAGGAGCTCTGCCCGGCCTACTACCGGGACGAGTCGGCCGAGGCCTCGCTCCGGGCCACCAGGGAGACTATTTCGCACATTGAACGCATCGACCCCGGACACGAGCTCGTCTGTCCCATCCTCACTCCTCGATTCGCTCCCTCGTGCACGACGGCATCCATGAACGGCCTGGCCCGGACGGCCAGGGAGCTCAAGCTGCCCGTGCAGACGCACATTTCCGAGAACCAGGACGAGATTGAGCTCGTCGGCAAGATATTCCCCAGGGCCTCATCCTACGCAGATGTCTACGACAGCCACGGCCTGCTGACGTCCAGGACGATCCTCGCCCACGCTATCCACTTGACCGACGACGAAGCACGCCTCGTCGCCGCCCGCCAGTCCAAGGTCTCGCATTGCCCGTGCAGCAACTCGTCCCTGACGAGCGGCGAGGCACGCATCCGCTGGCTGTGGGACAAGGGCATCGAGGTCGGGCTAGGGACCGACATGAGCGGGGGGTACTCGCCGTCCATTCTCGAGGCCGCCCGGCAAGCCGTCCTGACGAGCCGCCACCTCGCCATGAAGAGCGGTCCGGAATGCAAGCTGAGCGTCGAGGAGGTCCTGTATCTCGCTACCAGGGGCGGTGCTCGCTGCGTAGGGCTCGTTGACAAGATTGGCGGGTTCGAGACGGGCAAGCAGTTTGACGCGCAGCTGATTTCGCTCGCTGTCGTGGACGAGGGCGGGTCGAGGCAGGGCGACGACAACGACGACGGGGGCAACGTGGATGTCTTTGGGTGGGAGACGTGGGACGAGAGGGTGGCCAAGTGGCTGTATAACGGGGATGATCGGAATGCGAAAAAGGTCTGGGTCAAGGGACGCTTGGTGCATTCTAGACGATGAGGCTTGCGTGTCTTGGGCGACTGCGGCAGATGGATGCGAATGGGGAAGTTTTGCCACGGAAGAATTTGTCTAGATATCTTCTCTTTTTTTTTTTTCTCTTTAGCTTTCCTTTCTGGACAACGAAGCTCCGGGCCGTCGATTGCAAAGTCTAGAAAGAACATTGCCTTTACGAAACTGGCATGAGTGACGAGACTTGGGACCGAAGGAAAAGCCGTGCGGGACACGGACCCCTTTTGCTCTACCGTCGTTAGATACGTACTGGTGGTTTTACCTTTTTTTTTCTTAATCAATCACAGTGATTTATTTTCAAAATTCGTAATTTTCCATTTCATGTTCATTTCCATGTATCTATCTCACCACTATCTAGCTCTATCCTCGCGAGCTTTCATCCATTCAGACAAGCAAATTCTCTCTCTCCCTTTATTCTCTCTCTGACATATCCAAACAAACAAGGCCAGGCCACGCATAGTTTTCTTCCCTTTCCCTCGCGGCAAATTCCAAAGATTCTTTCGTCATCCATGCATGCGTGCCGGCGTAATCTGTCGTTTCTTATTGAAAAGCAAAAAAAGGCCCTCCCCGGTTGCATAGGCCCAAGTTTTTGATCTCTAGTAGTTGTTTTTTTTTGCGCCGCGGGGTTCTGACTTGACCCAAAGACGGAGCAGTGACTTGGGAAATTCAAAAACAAAAAGAAAAAAAGACAAAAAGTGATGAGGAACTGGTCTGAGCGTTTCATAGCATTCAATAACAACAAAAAAAAAAAAACCTCTCCCTGGTTCAGACCAGGTTGCGGCCCCTGCGTTGTGAAAGAACAGGGGGATCAAAGGGGGCACATAGAAGCCTTTGCATGGTTTCAATGCCGAATGCTGTTGATTGATTTTGAGAAAAAGTGTTGAAAAGCAAACAAGTGTGAAGGAAGAAGGAAAAAAAATCTTGGTATCTCGATGGATGAATCCCGTTGTCTTTTTTTTTGTAAATTCGTAGCAAACCTGCGAGGACCTGGCCATTGTTCATCTTTGGATGATTGTTAATTCAGAGAGGAAGAAAGAGCCGGCAACTCAGTTAGAGAAGGAGAAGAGCCGGCAGCTCAGTTAAACTCGTTCATAAAGTCCCAGTCGGGGTCGTGGGGGACGGCCACAAACTCGCTTTCGAGGTCTTGGGCAAACATGTTGGCCTCGGCCTGGTGCTGCTGGACAATGGCCTGGAGGGCCTCGGGCGAGGCGGGAGAGACAGAGTCAGCGTCTGGTTGCTGCTGTTGCTGCTGTTGCTGGGCGAGGACGGCCTCGGCACAGTGGCGAGCAGCGCGCTCGTTGAGCTCGCGCTTCTGACGGGTGCGGCTCTTGTAGACCTGGCTACGCTTGCGGGTCTCGCCGCGGCTTCGCTGGCGCTTGCGCTTGTCCTGAGCGGCCTCACGCTCGCGCAGGATGAGACGGCGGAAGCGCTGGAGCAGGGCGTCGCCGAGGCGGTGGAAGGCGTCAGGGTCACCGCCCAGGGCGATGACCTGGCCACGCAGCCAGGCCTTGTACATGGCGTCGTTGACGATTTGGAGGATGGCGTTGGTCAGGTTCTCCATCTTGAGACGGCGGCTTCGCTTGGCCGCCTCGTTGTTGCGCTCGCGGTCGACGCGCTGGGACTCAGCGGCGATGGCGTTGTTGAACTCCTCGGCCGTGCGGCGGGCCGCCTCGGGCGCGTCCTCGGAGAGACGGAGGTAGTCGGGGAACACTCGCTTGGGCTCAAGCTCCTCGACCGTGTTCTCCGGCAGCAGAGGCGGGTTGTGCAGCGGGTCTTCGAGGGCCTCGATGATGCGTTCGGCCACCCGGCGTCGCTGCTCCTCGCCCACGAAGCATGTCGACAGCTGGAAGCCCAGCTGGTCAACCGTCAGTCCCTGGAAGGTTGGCGGACGCTGGGCTGTGCCGCGGGAGGAGCCGGCGCCCCTGACGGCAGAGGAACGGGCGCGGTAATGTCCCGTGAGGCGTCGTACCGCCGTCGGCTGCTGCTGATGCTGCAATGGAGCAGAAGACGAGATAGTAGGGGCGGGCTGGAACGGAGCTGGGTTTTCCAGCATGTTTTGCAACATCATCATATTGGGCCCCGTCGGTGCTGTAAGGTCGAAGCCAGCGTCGAGAAAGCCATTGTTGGAATCTTGTCCGAAAGATGGTGGCAATTGGTAGATGGGGTCATCGAGTACCGGGTTGTTGATGCCATGGTTCTGGATCCCGTGAGGGAGAGCGAGGCCAGTCGAATCAGCGTGATGCTGAACGAGACGAGTCGGCTGGCCAGCGTCACGGTCGTTAAGGTTCTGATAGACGATGGAGCGGCCACGAAGGTTGCGGACGTTTTGGTTGTCCATGCCCTCGGGCAAGTCGTACGTCTGAGTCATGCTGAATTCACCCGGGACGGAAAGCCAGAGAACCCTTGAAGAGAAGTCTTATAGACAAAGATTTGAATGAGGTGTCTTTGAAGAGTGATGAAGAAGTTTTTCTTTTTTTTCAAAGTGTTGAACGAAAGGCGGCCTTTTTCAAAAGATGAAGATTTGAAATCTTTTCTTCTTGTCCAGGATCAACCGAGACGAGATGACTTCTAAAGCAGACAAGAAAATGGTCAGTTCTCTTGTCTTTAATACTTTTTTCTTTTCCTTCCCTTTCCCCTCTTCTTACGACCGCCACTTTGACCCAGAGCACCCGATGGCAACACAAACAGCAAAGCAACCACAATCATCATCATCATCAACAACAACACAAGCGGGAGGAACACCCGAGGCAGCTTGATCACCGAAAGGAAACTTGGCTACCCTACCCATTGGAAGCGTAACAAAAATCTGCCAAATGAAGAAAACAAGACCACGCACAGACACAAGAGAGGGAGAAAAAAAAAGCGAGGCAGATGACCATCGGCGTAACCCAAGTCTCGCCATATCAAGCAGAAGGTGCGGGGAAACAAGGACGACTGAATCAAGAAGTCTCACCTCAGAGCAGGAAAACGTCGTCTGGACTGCAATCAGCCTGCGTGGACAAAGTGGCGTTGACACGGCTTTTGTGATTCTACGAGGCCGTTTGGATGCGTTGTCGTTGGCACGAATGAATCATGAGAGAGACGGGGGGGGGGGGGGGTTTTTTTTT
>JMQE01001319.1:0-24679 GCA_000731825.1 Hypocrella siamensis | reverse complement strand
GGGGAAAAAAAAAAAAAAAAAAAAAAAAAAAAAAAAGGCCTCTGACGTCCGAAAGCTGAGACGGCTGGTTGCTCAGCATCAGCACGTAATGCAGATCATTGGCATCATTGCACGGGATGCAGAATTGGTCTGTCGAAGCCGGTGACGCAACCACTGCTGCAAAGTTCTCCTTCGTGAATTCCCCTGGGTGTGAATAAACATGGAAAAGACAGCTTTGACGAGTTCTGCGATTCTGTTGTCAGAATCGCACAAAAAAAAACCCAAGTTCCCAGGTTGCGGCGTGCGGATTCGATTCGGCCGCTCGTCGTTTCCACCAATGGCCCTGACCCTGCTGGGGAGGTTTGCACGAGCATTTTTGGTGCGGTTTGCCGCTGGCCATTTCAGCAATCGAGTAGGATGAAGCAACGGCGCATTTCTATCGGTGAGAAAAGGATTTTTTCCAGCTTTTTGCTCTAGAGTGAAGAGATGAAATGCGATATCAAGAGTGAATTAAGCTCCCTGGGAATCTTCAAAGGGTCAATCAGGCTCTCGAGCCGTCCTCCATGGGGCGGAGAGGCGAAACTCGACTTTGTTTCGGCGCGATCGAGCTCAGATACACCTGTGAGCCGACAGAATGATTGTTTATACTTGATCGC
Source organism: Hypocrella siamensis (assembly GCA_000731825.1). Taxonomy (NCBI): domain Eukaryota; kingdom Fungi; phylum Ascomycota; class Sordariomycetes; order Hypocreales; family Clavicipitaceae; genus Hypocrella; species Hypocrella siamensis. Next base: position 24,044 of record JMQE01001319.1, on the reverse strand, counting down.
AGACATTGAGAAACATGGAGTCAAATTAGATGACGAATGAAGAAATTCCTGGTCTAGTTTGTAGGCCGTGTGCGTGTCGCGTCGAGGCGCTGCGGATGCATCCTCGGCTGATGAAATCGCATCATTGCACCTCTTCACTTGATGCCTCTTGTGACTCGCAGTGGCAAAGTGACTATTAAAAGGACGTCTTCGGGGCAGATCTCGTGCCTCGAGAACGGACAAGGTTCTCGGGGATTCCTAGTTATGTTTCTTTGCGTAGGTGACTGGTTCTTCGGTGATGCCCTATGCATCTAATTCCATGATGATTCGAATCCATCGAGGGTGCGTCTTGAGTCGAAATCTTCTTCTTACGATCTGCCCAATATTTCCTTCGGTTAGTTCGGAAGAAGAGCACGTTCAAATGCATCAACAGACCAACATACGGGAGCTCGAAGGCAATCAGGGATCGCTTGACCAAGGAAGGGATCGGTCTAAGGCTGAAAACCCAGAAGGTGACGTTTCAGACGAATCAGAGCCTGAAGACGGATCTCGGGCGCCAGGGCAAGACAATGCAAAGTTGAAGCACCCATGGCCAAAGTCAGACGAGCCAGAGCCATTGACAGTCCCCAAACACCCTTTGGACCAGAGACACCCGAGAGAGATGTTTCTTAAATCCAGCTACTCTATAGAAGCGGACCATCGTGAATCGACTAGATTTCATGCAGAAGCCAAATTTACGATGCGTGGCTGGTATTTGCTCATGAGGATCATCCACGAATACTTAGACCGCCGCAGCGAGAGTATACACGAGCAGGTCTCATGGACAATTCAGCGGTAATCAAGGGCAAAGAAATGAAGGGCGCAGGTTTTGCAACATGATTCTAAAAGCTGCTCAATGCCAAGTTTATCAATTGACTTTGCTCCTGCTGCAAATTTGGGGTCTGGCAGCGGTGACGAAAAGGTGCTTGACACAGCGCTGTGAGCAAGCAATGCTTTTCGGCATCAGCAACACCTTCCTGAGCCCCTATGAGACGTCCATAGATTCTTCAAGACTGACTTCTAACGCGCCGTCAGCGAAAGCAAACCATTGCACACTTGGCAGTGGCGCTCTTCTGCTATAGGGTTGGCACTCGGCACTGACAGCCACGAAGCGTGAGTGGCGGCAGCTCGCCGAGTAAGGCGGTGTAATGCAGTACGGTAGGAAGGCAATACGTTGCGCAAGTAAAGATCAGACGGCAAATGCGTAATCAGATGGTCGTGCGAGGATAGTTGCGGAGCTTTTACCAGATTTTTGCCCACATGGACACCATCCAATTCCGATGCTCGAAGGGATAGCAAACAAGAACAATCCTCCGTCACGATGGGCTGCTACGAGTATTGTCGTCCGCAGTTGTAATCGCCTGACAGAATTGCGCTTCGCCTTTCCTCCCCAGTGACGAACGAAACCGTGATGGCGACGAAAGCAAGGCGGTAATTGTACAATTTCGGCAAGCTTCTCCCGTAGACAAAGCATCTATTATCAGGCAACAGGACACACTGAAATTTACCAGCTAATTTCCCTGGCTTTTGCTCCAAAGTCTGAGCTTTCTTGACCCAGTCACTTCAGTGAGGGCAGTCTGATTGAGCCAGTTTTAGGCACATTCGTCAAACCACGACGAAAGATTGGCAAGGAGATTCTGATGGCGTCGCGACGTCTATTCTTGGCCAGTACATTTCATCAACCTCGAGCAAGGCAGAACCGCGGTAACAGGGCAAATTGAAGCCATGACTGTAGATATTTCCGGCATTTTGGGACTCTGGGATGATTGAATGGCGCAACACTCGACGCCATTGCTACGCAATGATGTTGAGGTGGAATTTCAAGCTTTCACTGCCTATTGTCTCGCCTGTCGTGTGATTGACTCCGTGGCCGTGATGCTTCATGTGGCACTCGGGACCGGCTTTGCTGTCTAGCCGTATGACGTGGATTGAAAATCACGCGGTGACGTGTACCATGATTCGCCTGGGTACCCGGCAGCTGACCCATTGTCAATCAGGAACACTGAGGGTGTTTCACTCACCTTGTTGGGAGATTGGCGTGAAATGAAGGGGTCCCCGACTTTTTTGGCATACGCAGGTCATCATAGGGGGTGAGCCAACGTGGTCCAGTGATGACATCTTACCGGGCTGTGATATGGTCCCAAGTCATATCGGAGGTCGAATTTGACCGACCGTGTGACGGGGCTGACAATGAAATCAGACTCCACCCCGCAAAAGGTTCGCTGCCCTGTTGCTGTTGCTGTTGCTGTTGGGCCTGGACAGGAAGGGAACGAACACAAAGCCACTCTACCGAGGCCAGAAATGAAAAGGAAAAAAAAAAAAACATGAAACAGGTGAAACAGGAGACTCCTGCTTCCTCGTCATTGCCACTTCAGCAATCTCCTCATCCGCTTCCCCCCCCCCTTTCGTCCAATGAAAAGCCGCCGTGTACAAAAGCGCCGCCCTCCCCCCCCGCCAAGAAAAAGGAAAAAGGAAAACGAAAAAAGGAAACAGGCAAAAGTACTCGCACAGCACTGTTGGCCGCCCCGGGGGGGGGGGGCATCGTCTGACAGGCATTGCTACCGTGGCAGTGCGATGCCTCCTCTCTCGGAAAACATGTCCTCGCTGGCGGCACCAACCAAGCTGTTGCGTCATGAAGGAACCGTTCCACACTGAGATCGACAGACTTCTGCGGGGTAGCGACAGGATGGTCAACAAGACCCGACGACGCACGACGACGCACGACAGCTTCACTGTCGACTTGAAACAGGAACCATCATATAAATCCCTGCCCCCCACCCCGTCTTCGTCTAGCTTCACCAGCTTCTACGTCAGACGTCTGAGCAGAGCAAATTCCAAGAATTCTACATCACAGCCACCGACACATAATGGCGTCGAAACCTGGCGGGTTAGGCTCAAAGTAAGCCCGTCTCCCCAATCTACCCTATTCTCGCGTGAACCGTGTGCGCGCTCACACTTCCTTTCAAGTCTTGCCGAATTAGCGAGCAACATACTCGCGAACGGTCCCCGAAAAGTGCATCCAGCCTCGCGACGCGTGCGCGTCATCCATAACCATACAACCATTGTTGACACTACCAAAGCTGTGCATATTTGGGAACACGATTTTTACCCGCAGTTTTACTTTCCCTTGGTCGAACTGAGGAATTGCTCCCACAAGGATGTTGCTTTAATTAGAAGCGATGGCGTGGCGAGGGCGGCTCTTGTAGAGCTCACAATTCCCGCAAGGAATGGGATTCAAGAAACCAAGACGGATCGTGTGATTCGCTTCACCGACGACAGAAGCCTGGGAGCTCTGGCCGGGCTGGTGCGGCTCGAGTTCGGATCCATGGGTACGTTCAGTCGTCAGCCGCCATGGGATCTCCTGCATCTTCTGTCTCATATGATGAACTAATAGCCCTCCAGATCAATGGCTCGAAGAAGATGTCCCTGTCCATGTCCATCCTAAAGACCCCTTCAAACGCGTAGATACGCTCGCCTCATCGCGGCCCATCGAAGTGAGAATTGAAGGCAAAACGATTGCCAAAGCCAACTCATCGGTGCACTTACACGAGACGGGCCTGCCAGTGCGCTACTACATTTCTCCCGCTGCTGTTGATCAAGCCGTCTTGAGAGAGAGCGCACTCACCACCAAATGCCCTTACAAAGGTGAAGCTGCGTATTACAGCGTCATGGTCGAAGGAAAAGAATACAAGGACATTGTGTGGTATTACAGATACCCGACGCATGAAAGTGCAGCCATAGCTGGGCTGCTGTGTTTCTACAACGAAAAGGTTGACGTGCTCCTCGATGGGAAACTGTTGGAAAGACCAAAAAGTGTATTTGGCTAGCAACGGGACCAGAGCTCAATACAAGAGGGCCGCAGCTGGAACTCTATGGAGGATCTGTCATGAGCTTTTGAAAATGCCTTTTGTCCCTCTCCTCAAGCACCAGCAATACGATTCGAAGAATGTACAGAATAAGATTATGGCGACTCATTATGTCTATATTGGAAAATGTTTCTCCCCCCAAGGCCGAATCTCGGATCCCTACGCCCTTTTTCTTTCACTCTAAGATAGGCAGGCGAGTCGGCCATCGTGTGATGATGTGGAATCCATGTGGTTACAGTGCCGAATTGGCAACCTAATATTGACAATTGAATGCGGGCGGGGCTCATAGTCATGACGTGGATCGTGGCTTGCTCAGCCCGCCTGATCGGATGCGGAGGAGGCTGTCACCATGGAGATCAGGAGAGTTGACGGGTTGTCTAAACACAACGACGATACCACTCGTATGAGGCAAGTATGATGTTTGCCAGGACAACAAAACTATTTGTGATTGGTGTGCGTCAAATAGTGGCTCTATATGCCGCGTACATGAAATATTGCCGGCCTGCTGACAGTCTGTCTTATCGTGATGATGGCCTGACAGTCTGTTTTATCGTGATGATGAGTGCGAAGAAGGCTGTACGTTTCCAGATGGCTGGGTTGCTTCGTCGACGAAAGAGCGCTGATGCACCCCGGGTAGGGCATGCATCCTTGGCGATGCACGTCGAGGGGTGGAGGAGTTGGATCGACGCCAGCCAGCATAGTGCGAGCGGAAATAGACGGCTGGAGGTCGCCGACGGGACAACATCACTCCAAGCAAGCATTTTTGAGCTTTGAGCTTTTTTTTTTTACTCAGTTGTCTCCTCTTGCGGTCGAATTCCACCTGCTACGTACTGCCGTCTTGTACAACCACGTCTCCCCCGTATATGCAGACGATTCTCGGCGGGGTCCCGCCGGCAGCGTTAACCCGTTCGCGGCCGCGCGCAGAACTCGTAAAGCCGTGCGTCTGTCTGGTCGCCAAGCATCTTGGCCTGAAGCTGCGCAGGCGGGGATAACGACCTTGTCCCGCCACCAGGTCAGGGCCTTGGGGGCTTTTTTTTTTCCCTTCTAATCGCCGGTCGCATCGGCAACCGGGCGGGGAGATGTGCGTAGGCCGTTGAGGTTTCTGCAGCATCGCCATGCCGGTGCAAGAGGGAGGAAACTGCATGCATGCATATAGTATGTATTTTCCTGCAGCCCAACCTCCTGCAAAGAGCCGCATCTCAGAGAAGAATCTGACGTGGCTGGTGCGCTGGTTGGATGATGCGGACTGCGGACTGCGTACTTCGTATACTGACTGCGTCTGTAGATGGCATCAAATGGCATGATCCTTGAAGGCATCACGGTCACGGAGGACACAACTTGTTGGCGCCCGCCCCAATGTCATTGAGCGATCTAGAATTCTTACCATGTTTCACCAGCGACAACATTTCCTCGTCTTAGCGCCAAGGCTAAGAGTCTCGCTCTCGGCGGCGGGTGGAGGCTGCATTGTTCAATTTTGATTTGAGGCGTGCTCGGCGCGCGCGCGCCACGGGCCGCAAAAATCAATCAATCAATCAATCAATCAATCAATCAATCAATGCCTTCGGTCTTCGGCTAGCAGACATGATAGTACGGCATGCACTGTTATATTACAGCCGAACACCGCCGAATGCGGCCGACCACCTTTTCCGCTCCCCTGGCGCATTTAGGAACGCGCACAATTCAACGACCGCTACTGCCGTGTAACTTTTTGGACGCTTTCTTTTCTTCTTTTGTCTCGTCTTTGCTTGTTCCCTTCTTCCTTCCTTGCTTGCTTCTTTCCTTCTTTCCACCTCTCGTTTTCTCTCGTCTTCTGTCCCTTTTGATGCATGTTGGTGGTGGTGTACTCCGTGCAAGTGAGTGGAATCTCCACGCAAAACACACATCATTGACGCCGCCATTCATGCGATGCTACGAAATTTTCAGCACAGTGATCGGCAAAATGATCTTCTCCTGAAGGTGATGTCTGGCATAGCCAAATGCCTCTCTAACCTGATTTTGAATCAATATTCCAGCCACGTAAATCCCGCAACTCCAGCAGCATACCGAAAATCCCACATCTGGTGTACTGTATTCTTGTTTTTCTCCTTCTCGACTCTGGCGTGGCGTGATGTGTCTCTGCCGTGTCTCATTGAGGCGTGAGAGGAAGAGGAGAAAAAAGGAAATAAAGGAGATGTGAAAGCATGCAGATGTGGGCTGCGCATCGAAATGCAGCTCGACGGGTTGTTCGTGTTTGTGCATTCTTGCATGCAGCTTGATGAGAAGAGCATGCCACAAATAGCAGCCCTGGGATGATGCCGGAAATTTCGACCGAGCAATATGTGGATACGTCTGTGTGATGGGCACGGCGCGCTGAGCATTCTGAGCACAAAATCGACGTGTCGGCTTGTGTTGGGGCTGTGCCGATTTTTCATCGTCGGCACGCCCTGTTTGCCAGGAACGCCGGCAATAGCTTCGAAGATCTACGAAGTAAACACCTACAGGCCCCTGTTGGGAGGCAAATAGCCAGGAACCTAAAGGCAGACATGCTTGAGCTCCATACCTGCCTATACAGTACTACTGGCACCAACTAACCCAACTACTAGGTACCTTACACATACCCAGGCAGGTAGGGATCAAGACATGAATGCTGCGACAAGGATCCCCAAGGGTGGCCCCCATGGAGGTTGGATGGTTCGAGGCACTCAAGGACGGACCCTGCCAACCTGCAGAAATGTATGACGACTGGGCAGAAATGGAAAAATTTGGCCAAATCGAGCAGAAATCTGAAAATATGGAGGTGAGGTGCATTTGTTATGCAGACGCCACATCCACTTAATGCTTGCACAGCACACATACCCTCGTCTCTCGAACGCGGTCGAGTGAGCAAGGAAAAAGGGGAAAACAAACAGACACGGAACATCTACCATCACGGCCAGAATGAGCTCGGCGCTCCCTCGAAAACGCACACGACTTCCACGTGGACCTGAACCTGAACCTGAGCCTGAACCTGAACCAGAGCCACGCAGCACTGTCAAGTTTGTGTCGCCCACGTACCTGACTTGATTCTCGCGTACATACTCCGTACATACTCCGTACCTACTCCGCACATGCCCACGTAGGTACTGAACCGTCCAACACGGTAAGGGGAGCGCCCATTTTGATTCAGGTGTGGGTAGGTGGATGCGTGGATGGGCTGAAGGACGGACGGATGGATGAGTGGGTTGGCGGGTGGACCCTTGTGTACTGCACCTGTAGGCCAAGAGATAATTAAGTTACAGCAAGTCTGCGCCTGCACGTGCCCGGCCTGCCAGGCACCGGGAAAGCCAGACGCCATTTCCCAATTCTCTCATTTCTCTAGCACAGGTCTGGTGTCAAACGGGACATTGCATGCGCTCCACGCCGTACCTGCGTACGTAGTACGTACAGAGAGAGATATACTGTCTCCCGTATAGCCCGTACAAGGTTCTCATCGTGGCAGCACGATTCCCCCCCCCCCCCCCCCCCAAAAATGCGCAGATTGCAAGAACTCGCGTCCGCTGCTCTCGCACTGATAGACCCGCCTCTTACGCACTCTTTGTGTCATTCATTCATCTTTGTTTCCTTTGTCCCAGCCAATCATGTTTCAAGGACTTCCAGACAAGTCCAACCGCGCCATGCCGCCATGCCGCCATGCTGCCATGCCGTCCCTCGTCAACCAGGGAAGGAGCAAGCCGAACTCCTTTCCTCGTGCCTTGAGGCCCTTGCTCGCGCAGCTGGATACATACCAAAGCTGTGACGTCTGTCGACAGTTCACATGCCACCCGCGCTGACCTTGCGTGGCAAACATCCCCCATGTCGAGGTGCGAATATCAGACGAACCGCCACAGCGTACCGCTCACGAAATGCCTGCCTTGCCTATATTGTCCTTTCTGCGGCTTGCCACTTGCCGATCGGCATCGGCCCGCAAGCACGGACAGCCCCATGCCGTGATCCCAGCCAGGCCTGTCCGCAACAAGATGCACCAGCACCCATGCGTGCATGGCATGACATGGAATGGAATGGACTGGGGATTGGGTCTGCAATGTCACCGTGTCTGTCAGCGTGGCCTGAGCAGATATCGTGGGTATATGTTCCCGGTCCTTCTCTCCTCTTCTCGTCATTGGGATCCAGACTCGTCAAGACTTTCCCGACTGGACAAGAAGCTCTCCCAGTCGCGCAAAGATGGCCTTCCGTGCACTGCTGGTCACGGCAATGGCCCTGACGGGCCCGGTTCAAGGCCTTGCCGGCACAGATACTATTACATGGGGCGGTGATAATTCGAGGACTGGTTATCAGACGTGAGTTGAAGATTGCATTGTCGCGATTGGCCCAATCTGAATACAACCCGAAAGGAGAAAGAGTCGATCGAGGATTGCTGACTGATGTGTGCGCGCTCACAGAAATCACAACATGGATCCGGCTGTCGTGAGCGGCGACCAGTTTGGTCAGCTCTTTCGAACACAGCTCCCTGGTGTCTGGGTTGGCCAGCCCGAACAAGTTTTCTCTCAGCCTCTCGTATACACGCCACAGGGCGGCTCTGCGCAGTTCGTCTACTTCGCAACCACTCAGAACAACGTCTACAAGCTTGACGCCCACACCGGCAAAATAGTCCTGTCCCGCAACCTGCACATTCCGTTCTTGACCGCTGACCTCGAGGGCTGCGTCGACATCAATCCGACAATTGGCATAACTGCCACCGGCGTGATTGATCCTGAAACCGACACACTGTATCTGACGGCCAAAACCTATGTCGATCAGAGTGGCGGAGAAACCGCCCAGGGCAGGGATGCTGGACGCTACTATGTGCACGCGCTAGACGTCAATGACCTTTCCGAGCGTCCAAACTTCCCTGTTCTTCTCGACGGTGCCGCGTCCAGCAGTAACCCGGACCGTATTTTCCAGGGAGGAATACACCATCAGCGGCCCGGCCTTCTGCAGACCGGAAATTTCATCTATGCAGGTTTCGCGTCCCACTGTGTGCAGTACAACTTCACTGGCTGGATCATTGGCTGGGAAAAGACAACCGGCAAAATCGTGGAAAGCTGGTCGACTGAAGGGCAGGGCGTGGCGGATGATATCAGGGGCGGCGGAATCTGGATGTCGGGCGGCGGTATTGCATCAGACGATAATGGCTCCATTTTCCTTGCTACTGGGAACGGATATGCTTCGCAGCAGGCCGACGCCCCCGTAAAGGGCTTCAATCCTCCTACGTCGTTGGAGGAGGCTGCCCTGCACATGACAATCAACGGCGACGGCAGTCTCCGCGTGGTCGATTTCTTCATGCCGTGGGAGAAACGTGCCTTGGATGGCGCAGACAAGGATCTCGGTGCGAGTCCTCTCGAGATTCTCCCCAGCCAGTTCTCCTGCGGCGCCATCAGCCGTATCGGGGTCGTCACGGGAAAAAGTGGCAAGACATATTTCCTCAACCTCGACAACCTCGGCGGATACAAGAACGGCAATGATGGCTTGGACAATGTCATTTACGTCTACGAGAATCTGAACTCTGTCTATGCTGGTGCTGGTGTCTATCCCCTTGAAGGCGGGTATATCTACATCAACGTTGTCCAGCATCCCACCATTGTGTTCAAGTTCTCCTGCGACGCTGGTGTTCCTTCATTTGTCAAGGTTTCCGAGACGAGCGAGAGCAACGCTTACATTCTCGGCGTCAGTCATGGCACGACCACCTCTCTCAATGGCCAGCCGGGCACTGGCTTGCTTTGGATCACTGATGTTCAGGGCTACGGCCTTCGCGTGTACAACGCTGTACCGCAGGCGGGCAACATGACAATGATCAAATCGTTCAACATCCCTGCCGTGACAAAGTTCAGTCGGCCGGTGTTCGGCGACGGCACCGTCTATGTTGGAACTACCGTAGGCTATGTGTACGGCTTCGGCTCGCCTGTCAACGTTCCCCTCAACTGCACTTCACCTACGGACTTTGGAACTGCCAATGTTCATAGCGGCAGCCTGAACAGGACTGTTTCTTGCAAAGCTCTCATCCCCCTGACCATCACGGGAGTCGGTCTCAATGATGCGGCCAGCAAAGACTTTTCCATCGTTGATAAGCCTTCCGGTCCAGTGAAGCTCGCTGCACATGAGACTTTCACGATTGAAGCCGAATTTTCACCGCTCAAGGTTGGCTTGGTGTCGAATGATATTCTCGTCAATACTTCAAACAGTGACGGAGGATTCAGCTCAAGTTCTCACGTTCGGCTCATTGGGACAGGTCAGAGTTCAGGTCCAATGTTTCAGCTCAGCCCTCAGATTGTCACATTTCCGAGAGCGATTACCGGACAAGACCCTGCTGGCATTTCGCAAACAGTCCTTGCTTCCAACTTGGGCAACGGAAATCTCACTGTGCGTTCTGTCTTGTATTCGAGGACCGGGACCGACGGGCCATTTGACACTTGGGATCGTGAAGGCGACTTGGTCATCGGCAAATTCACACTGCGGAAGCTTCCGGCAACCATTGGCCCGAGGACGGCAGCCAGTATCGACATCAATTTCAACACTTCCACGAGCGGCACCTACTCTTACTACGTCAAGATTGTGACGGACGGAGGCAACCAGACCATCTCGATGGCTGCGTCTGCTGGTCCCACTCCGGTGGCTTTGTTCCAGTTTCAAACGCCTGACGGCGCTGACTGGGCCAACTACACCTCCGACGCTCCGTTCACATTTGGCAATGTGACCGAAAACCAGTCTAGGTCGCTCAAGTTTCGGGTGACAAACGCCGCACCTCAAGATGCTGTTCACCTGTCGCTGACAGTGTCCAAACCACCTTTTGGCGTGGCAGGCCTCATCCGTGCCCTGAACCAGGTTGACCTTGCCGAAGGAATCTCGTTGGCGCCTGGCGAAAGTGCAAACGCCACCCTTATTTGCAACGTTCCGTACGCCCAGTGGAACACCGATCCATACAACGGCACTGTTCAGTGGTCGATGAACACGAATGACCCCGATTCAGGCAAGCACTTGATTCAGTTCTTCTGCAACGCCGTTGCTGAGCAAGCGCCGCCTCTCTTGGCCGATGGACTGGGCCAGTACAAGTACGCAGGATGCTGGAAAGACAACACGCCTGGCCACCAATTGCCCGACCAGATCTTGGCATCCGACAACCTGACCAACGCTGACTGCATCAACGCCTGCTACACCAAGGGATACACGTTCTGCGGTACGCAGTATCGCCGTGAATGCTGGGCGGGTAACACGATTCCCCAAGTCAAGGCAGATGAAGCCGAATGTGACTATACGTGCGCGGGAGACGTGAACCAAATCTGCGGCGGCAATGGCGCCCGCATGTCGGTGTTTGGTGATAGGCTGAAGTGGAGTGACAACACAACGCAACCGTCCGATCCTCCGGCTGATCCTCCGGTCGTGAACCCTGGCATTTCCGGCTACGCCAGCGTCGGCTGCTACACCGACGCTACTAGTCATCATGCTCTGTCTCAGACCAAGGCAACGGTCAAGAAGACTGTCAAGGGTTGTGTCGACGCGTGCAAGGCCAGCTATTTCCTCTACGCAGGGGTGGAGAACGGTGGCGAGGTATGCAAATTACGACGCGCTCTCTTTCGAATGGACTCGCAGGCTAACTAGAACAACGTCAGTGTTGGTGTGGCAATTCCCTCAGCAAGGAGGCCACGTCGACTCCCATGACTGATTGCTCAATGGCTTGCAAAGGTAGGCCGAACTTGCATAAGAAAACACCCCTTATCGGGACATTGCGTGCGTGTACTGACATTTGGCAGACGACTCGACCGAATATTGCGGGGGATCTGCCCGGCTGAACGTGTACAAGCTTCGCAGTGCTGTGACCACGGCGAGCGCCAGGTCGTCGTCGGTCACCAAAGTCACTACTGCCACCTCATTCCCAGGCAGAGCAATCATCACGAGCAAACGCCGGACGAACAGCAGCACCAGCCACAGGAACAGCACTTTTCCCACGATGACGCGCGTGAGCAACAGCACAACCAGAACTAGAAAGACACGCCATCGCAGCGTCGTTACGGTCACGAAGATTGCCACTAGTGCTGCCACTGCTGTTGGTACCGAGACTGAAGGCTACACCAGTACCGATCCACAAGCTGGCAACGGTGCTTCAGCGGCCACCAGCGGATTCGACATCGTCGCTCCTATCATGACTACTGCTGATTCTGGAAACATGCCCGATGGCGATGCTGGAACTGCCTCCCGGGGAGGCAATGGTGGTGCCGCGAGCACCAGTGTGGTCGACGTTGGCACTGCTCCAGTCACCACTGCTAATGCTGTCGTTTCTTATCCTGGAGGTTTCACGGACGAGCCTTCGCCTATTGCAGGCGCCAGCACGATCGACGTGGTCGTCGTCACAGGCACCACTACTGCTGTTGCTGTCGTGGGTACACCGGATACTGGTGTCGAAAGGCCCACCAATGTTGGCACTGTTCCCAACGGGGGTGCCAGCTCGGTCACGGTAGTCATCCCTGGCGTCATTGATTCTACTGCAGCTGCTACAGCGACGAGTGGTCCCGATGCCGATCCGAGCACGGGTGCTGGCACTTCTCCCCACGCAGGCGCCAGCTCAGCCGACGTGGCCACTCCTGGTATCACCCCCTCTCCTGCTACTCCCGACCAAGGTGACAATACCAAGACGGGAACCAAGACGGGAAGAGGCACTGCTTCCGGCGGAGGCCACAGCCTCGTTACACTTACCAGCACACTCGGCGACGGCACCCGTACGACCATTACACTGACGGTCAGCGAAGGCGTTACAATCACCCGCACGATCTCTGGTTTCACGACGGCTTCTCCTGAAACAACTAGCGGAGGCAGTGACACCGTGATAAGGACTGCCTTGACCTCCAAGTTCCGAACTCCTCCGTACAGAAATTTCTCAACACCCATCAGCCACAAGATATCAAAGACCAGAGCAGCATCCAAGTCAACTTTGCGGCCTGCCAAGACCTCGACATCTTCTGCGGCGAGCGCACCCAGCCCCTATCTGAGAAAGACAATTGGCGATTGGGCGTACCAGGGCTGCTGGACGGAAGCCGCCGGCAGCCGCGCTTTGATCACACGCCACTATGCTGATGATTCCATGACACTCGACTCGTGCAGCAAATTTTGCAGCGGCCTGATGTACTTTGGCGTCGAGTATGGGCGGGAATGCTATTGCGGCGACGTTTTGCAGTCTGGCAGCGCCCGTGCCACCAATCAGGCCGACTGCAGCTTCCTCTGCCCTGGTGATAGCACGCAGTTCTGCGGAGCGGGCGTGAGACTGTCCCTGTTCAAGTCCATTCAGCCGCTGTCCAGCACCGCATCGACCGTCTCATTCAAAGGCAGCACGACCAGCCTTGCAAGTTCTTTGGCAACATCTGGTGCGACGCCAACTCCGGGAAGCTCGGGGACACCATCCGCGGTGCTTTCGAGCATTTCTGCCACCACTCAGGATGAGATAACTTCTGCGGTAGCGACAGCCTCGAGCTCGGCGTCAGCTCCAGGCTCATCCTCTTCGAGCTCAGAACTCTCAAGCCCAGTCATTCCTCCCAGCTCCACCGAGTTTTCTGTCCCAGCTCCTCCAAGCTCAGCCCCTGCTTCGACCTCGGAACTGCCTCCGATCTCAAGTGAGCCTCCTGCGCCAACGTCGGAATTGCCCCCAAGCTTCACCGAGTCTTCTGTCCCAGCTCCTCCCAGCTCAGCTCCGGCTTCGACCTCGGAGCTGCCTCCAATCTCTACTGAGCCTCCTGCCTCAACGTCGGAATTGCTCCCAAGCTCTACCGAGTCTTCTGTCCCAGCTCCTCCCAGCTCCAGCTCAGCTGCTGCTCCAACTTCAGAAGAAGCCCCAAGCTCTACCGAGTCTCCTCTTCCAGCTTCTTCCAGTAGTCTTGCTCCTCCAGTTTCGAGCTCGGATCCCGTCACAGCGCCGGCTTCGTCGGCCGTCAGCAGCTCCGAGGAAGCCTCGCCTAGTCCTACGTCTCCAGCAATGACGTCGGTCGTCGAAAGCACGCCCGTCTCGTCGTCGCCTCCTCAAACATATACGCAGTCGCCCTATCCAATCCCCTCGGGACCGCCGTACATCAACCCCGGAAATGCCAACTTTGCCTACCTTGGCTGCGTATCGGAACCGAGCGACGGACGACTGCTCGACAATCAGCCGCTGAATACACTCAGCATGACGATCAGTCTGTGTCTTGAGACGTGCTCCACGTACAACTACGTTGGTGTTGAGTACGGCCGGGAATGCTGGTGTGGCAACGAATTGAACATTGCGGGCATCAATGCGAACCAGCCAAGTCAAATCGTACCCAATCAAGAGTGCAGCTTTACATGTCCTGGCAACGAGACGGAACTTTGCGGTGCTGGTGTACGACTCACCTTGTACCAACGCAAAGATCTCGTAAAGCGTCTGGACGGGTCGCTGTCATAGAGTGCCGTACGATGCTCTTGGAATCTCATGTCTGCGATTGTCATTTTGGTTTTTCTTTTGTGGGTTACCCTCTTTTCACGGGCGATTCACGTCATTAATGTCTATTGGAGATTTGGAATCCTCCTGTGATAGTAGTCCATAGTATATATTATAGTCAATTGACTCTGTGATCTAGATGATGTACCTGTGTGGTAGAGAAGAAAAATCATCTAAGCGCAGTCAGGTTCGGATGAATGACGGTCAAGTTTCTCTGTTTGGATGCTTTGACTCGTGTTATTGTTCTTGCACTTGCACCGACAGCCTCTGAGTGGTTTTTTGTGTGAGCATCTTTTGATGACATTGAAGACATAATTGTTTAATGTTGTGCACGGCTTTAAAAAAGGTCAATGAAGGCAGCTCGCGCCGCTATCCTGGAGACTTAAGACTTAGAATGGTGGCTGTGACGGTAAACTGAGCTATCGTCGGGTTCAGGGGTATGTCTTTCTCGTTACTCTCCACGGGTGCCCATGACCAACACACCAACTTGTCAGTTACAGACCCTTTCCAGACTTGACTTGCTGAGACTTGAGCTTGTCTCCGTCTTTGTCAAGAGGCTCTCGTCAGAGCCATGGCCCTTACGCCCCTGACTTCTCCCCCCCCCTTTCCCTCCGCTCATCAAATCAGGACCAGCCCCCTCCCTCAATCTTGTTCCGCGGCGGCGCAACCACCTTGTATCCGGCGCCGGCCTGGCCCGTCCGCCTCGCATGCTCGGCACAAGCCTTGCACGGCCCAGCGCGCAGCTTGGGCCTCGGGGGGTCGACATCATCCCACAGAACCCAATTGTTCCTGTCCTCGTCAAAGGCGGGCGCCAGCTTCCTCTGTCCGCACGAGATACAGGAGAAGCTCCACTCGAGCTCGGTGAAGAGCTCCATCATCTCGGCCGAGCACAGGTCGTGCCGCCACACGGCGTCATGGATGGCATTGACCATTTCCACAAACGGCTGGTTGACGGCGCGGTCAAAGAACATGTGGCTCTTGGTCTGGCCAATGGTCAGAGAGCGTCCCTTGACGGTGAACTTTGTGCTCAGGACCTTGGACACGTCTGAGCCGGGACTGCCGAGGGATCGTGGTGCTGGCGTGGGCCGTCGCGAGATGGACAGGGCTGTTGGTGGTGGTGGTCCGGCCTCGGTCCTTTCCGAAATGGTGGACAGGTGTCGCGAGGAAGAGCCCGTGGGGGGCGGTGTCGATGGAGTTTGTTGTTCCTGGACTGGACGCGCCGGTAGTGGTTTTTTGCTGGGTTCAGAACCGGGGGATCTGAGATCAAGGGCGATGGGGATGTTGTCGGATGGTGGTGGCGGTGGCATTGGTTGTTTTCCTTTGCCTTTGGGAGGGAGATCCAGGGCGATGGGGATGCGGCCGGACATGATGACGGGGAGATTGGGGAGAACCTGGGTTGTATGTCGTTCTTTGGTTTTCTCTTTCACGGGTGGTGATGCTTTAGAGCCACCTCGGTTGTTTGGCAAGAGAAAGCTTGGCCTCGAGACAGATTGAAAAGAAAACAAAGAGTTATTTGGTCCTTGTTCTTTTATATGAAATCCGTCATTACGGTCATTATCCAGTGCCATTTGAGACTATTCTTTGATTCAGTGATTCGGGGGATTTTCACGACTCAAAGATTCACGGGCGCAGTACCTGACTGAGGCGCAGTTACACAAGGCTGCCAACTTTTTTTTTCGTGTGTGTCTGTGAAGCCTTGGTGTGAATCTAGAGCGGCAGTGTACGACGTTCTCGCAGGGCACAGACGTCATGGGGCCCCTGAATTGCTCTGAGGCATAAAATGTTGTGTGTGTGTTGTGTGTTTGCAGATGGGGGGGTTCCGCGTGTGCGCGTTGGTGTCGGGGCAAGCAAGGGGGATGAGCGTTGTCTGAAGACATGTCTACATGGCAAGGACCAGTTTGTGTGCTTTCTGAAAGCAGTGAAGTGTCTTGGGGGACAAGTTCTGTGTGGTTTGTGACAATGCCGAGTCGGAATGGGAGAAATGGCAGGCTAGCTTTGTGTATTCTAGAGTTTGGTAACAAGACTTTGATGTGTGTCAGAATCTGTTTTGAACGGGTACATTGGTGTTTTTTTTTCTTTTTTTTTCTGTCTCTAAATTGTGTCGAGCCAAGTCCATTTTTTACCAATCTCGATCACGCATACAACTGACATAAACGGATTTGAGCCTGCGATGGAAATACGTGACCGGAAATATCTGCTTGATGAGGATGCATGTATGTTCTTTACAGGGATGTAGCTGTAAGGCAGTCGTGTCGCGGTCGCTGAGATATGATCAAGTTAAGAACCTGGCATTGGATGACGGCAGACACGTTCCTGGTTTGTGTTCAGACTC
Source organism: Hypocrella siamensis (assembly GCA_000731825.1). Lineage (NCBI taxonomy): Eukaryota > Fungi > Ascomycota > Sordariomycetes > Hypocreales > Clavicipitaceae > Hypocrella > Hypocrella siamensis. The sequence goes on along the minus strand of JMQE01001319.1, from coordinate 7,396 downwards.
ACTTTTTTGGCGATGCCATGAGAGATCCTGTGTATATCAACGTGAATGTGTCGTTGGCTAGGAGTTTCTTTTTGTGTGATTTGGTCGCTCGCGCAAGCCCGTGCGGTGAATTGCGTCTCGGCAATTCAGGGCAGGGATTTTCATATGCTCCTCATTGCCATGATTTGCATATCGGCAGCTACGAGGTCATCATTGATGCTGTTTGCCTTTTCTCTCTCTCTCTCTCTCTCTCTCTCTCTCTCTCTCTCTCTCTCTCTCTACTTCTTCCTCTCTCGAAACTTGTCGGCGTGGCCGGACTGACTTCAGCTGCATGGTTCAAGTTGAACGACGCCGTTGGAGCCAGTGAAGACCTTTTGCGCTGCTTCGCCTGCTCTCGTACCTGGTACTTCTATGTGCCCTCTCCGCAATGGCCGTCATGATTCTACAGGCTTCACAAAGCTCTTTCAAAGAGTGGCTGTGAAAGATTACTGTGAAGAAGAGAAAGGAAATGAATGGAGGTTTGGATGCGTATTTGGCCTCTGTTCACTCACGTCGGTTGCAAACGCACTTGTCTCCCCGCTCTCGCTGCTTCAATGGTGCCATGATTCACGCTGTCTCTACTCGGCTCCTTTGACACCTTTCTGACCATTGACTGAGAGTGGACGACACAGATGCTGTCAGTTTGTTGAAAGATTCACGGCAAGTTTATCGACGTCTCACGAGCCTCTCTGCGTCGTAGGGGTGAAGATTCAATCCGTCTCAACCACACGCATGGCCTTGAGCGGTGATTTTTGACCAAATATCGAGACTGTAGCTGTATGCCATGTCGCGCGTAAAGTCATTTCTTTTGGGAGCACGCACTCGTCAGACAGGACACGAGTCAAAAAGAGTGTCGACGTCAGCCGCGTCGCTTTTCACCAGGAATACCTAGCACGTTTCCCATCATTCAGCAGGAACTTCCATTTCAGCCAAATACAAGTCTCTAGACTCGTGCCATGTTTGCGAAATTGATGGTAAACTAGTATCTACTGGCCAGTGTTTCTCCTTCGCATAAACCATGTCAGACACTAGCAAACGCAAGCCTTTTTTTTTGTTGTTCGCGGTTGAAAAGTTTGAAGAAGGCAGACATTTCACGATGGACTGACTATTCATCAACTGATTTTCTTTATTTTTTTGTCAATTTCTCTGTTGTGACTACTGCAGATCTCGTGCCTTGTCTTTTCCTTTCCTGATACTCGTGGCCTTGGATGTAAGAATCTGTCCGTGGCCAAGGTAGTTCTGGCCATGTGGCGTTGAAAGTCCCAGGCGCCCAAGACAGAGGCGCCCAATACCACCATGATTCTTTCTACATCAACACGGCGCACACTGGCCAGATCCATCCCCAGATTTTGTCAATGCATTTATCTGTCAACAAAAGAAGAGTCCTCTGCATTCATTGTCTCCCCTCCCCTTCCGTGACTCACCCACAAGACATCATTCTATCCAACAGACGTGCTCACTGGCTCAGAATGCCAGCATCAACAATGGCCTGCACAGCCCTGACGCTCCATTCCGGGCAGTTGCACTGGGGCATGTCGTGGGCCTCCTTTCCGGGCTTGAACTTTTCCGTCGGGGGAGCAACGCCCTCGCAGATGCTCTTGAGCCGGGGCAGGTCGGTCGCCTTGACCATACCCAGGAAGCTCTGAGCCCGGAAACGGTCCAGGGTCTCTTCGGTGTCCTGGAAGACGAGCTGGCCGGGGGCCTCGAGGGATCCCCGGACGTCGTAGAGACGGCCGACGCTACCAAAGTCTGTCAGGACAAAGATGCCGCCGTGGGAGGTGTTGTCCTCGCCGAAGCCGACTTCGTAGACTGCATAAGACATTTTGATGGAAACTTTGGTCGTGTGAATTTGTTGTGTTGAGGTTGAGATGTTGGAAGAAAGTTGGAGGTTCTGTGAAGAGGGTCGCAAAGACGAGATGTTTGAGAGCAGGGGGGCAGGAGGAAGGTTTTGTAAGGGAGCAGAGGAAGAACAAAGGGTGCTGGCTGGCTGGGCATTTATAACTCCTATCCCCTTGGTGTCTTGAACAAGTAACTCGTTCATGTGGCAGCGTTTGCGACAAGTGATTCATGGGGCTGGCGTTTCCTTGTTTGTGCTGAGTATCTTGGTCTTGGTCCAGTCTTGATGTATCTAGTTGCTGGCTGATTTGGTGCAGCGTTTGCGTTTTCCCGTCGGGAGCATTACGAATGAATCCTGGCAAGGAAAGGATGAAGAATTTTGTGAATCTGATGCACGATGAGGCTGGAGCTGCTGATGCCGTGTCGCCCACTGAGACTGCCTGGTCATGTCACGTCCGATTCAGCGCGCAAAAGATGGGTTAGAGTCAGCAATTGGCTACTGGCACGACTTGGACATCTGCTTGAATCTCCCACGCCAGTCTTGACACGCAACGACAACATGTGGGAATACGAGTGACATGCGGGAGATGCTGGGATTGGTGACTAGGCCAGGAACCGAAACTGATTATCTTCTTGCAGAGCGCCATCCTTCATCTGCTGCGATGACAAACACGTGTAGAGACTAGGCGTGGCGGCTGACTTCAAGACGCACGTCCGCGCAGCTTCACTCGAGTAGGCATTTCCCTCACATGGGGCGAGCTGAGGGAGGGAAACCTGCACTGGCTTACACGGGGTCTGCGCAAGCCATGAGACGACACGATTACCTACTTGTCTGTTCCCGGGCCCCGCGATCACACTTGGACAAGGGGAATGCATCTCCTCGTGCTACCTGCCGGAGCTTACCAGACAGCAGCAAGGTGAGGTAAGTGGCGCACTTGAGCGTCACTGAATAACCCACCCTTGAAGGAACCAGGTTAGTTTGTAACTCTGCCGAGAAAACTTCGTCGCTCTCGACATGTCGTGTGCGGCCGCAGAGCATTCGAGAAGCCCGACCTGCAAGCGTGGTCAACAACAGTGCTTTGGCCAAGACCGACGACGTGTGTGATTGGATCGGAACACGCCATGGCAAGACTTTGATGTCGGTCGCAAAACACATTCAAGAACTCTGCAGCTGTCCACGAGCTCGTTGCTTCCAAGTCCGACAGAAACGCCGAATGTCAAACCGCCCATATCCGGGAAGAAACTTGCGCTCCCCGGTCGAGCCAGAAGCACCAACTTGATGAAAAGTCTGTTGACTGCCGAGTCCAACCTACGAATGGGATGGGTACACGCGATGCGAGGAGATGGAATTGCTTCATCTCAGATGCCTCGGATTGATGTTTCGTCGGCTGCATCACGGCACGGCAACATGTGCGGGAGTAGCCGGCGGCGATGGGCACGTCTACTTGGCTTTGGCCCCATTCTCCTCTCATCCGTGGCCATTTTGTTCAACGAGGATGGGAAGGTCAAACCAGGAATACCCTGTACTATGACATGGAATGCGTCTCTTGTAGACTGCGGACGGAGACTCGGCGAAGACAATTTGACGTGCTTTTTTCTCATTTTTGCATCTCACTTCACTGGATTCAGCCGATGAATTAGACCTCAATTCGCAGAGACTGAAACAGAGACCGTCCACCTTTTTTTGCGAACCAGACCATGGTACAGCTCCCAAGCCAACACGAGCAGAGGCGGCAACGAGCAAGGAAGGGCGTGGTCAAGTTCCGGTACCAAGGTCAAGCGCGGAGCCATCCCGAGACCAGACCAGACAATTCATTCACTTTGTCTTAATAAAACTCGCCCAAAGCCCACCTGCTGCCGCTCATCACTTACGAACACCACCTACCATGCTCTCATCTTACTCGTTGTTCTCGGACGTCAACATCGTTTTTCAGTCATGAACCCTCTCAAGACAGCGCCGACCGGATCCGAACCGCTCCATGACTCGCGGCAGCAGGTCGACGCCACAGGGAACCAGCTCAACAAGGGCCGCGTCCAGCCCGGCGTGGCCAGGATCGAGGCCACGACCAAGATATGGCCGCGGACGCATCTAATTGCCGCTTACGCAATGTATGTGAATGACGGCCCTCTTGCTGCCAAGGAAGAAAGAAAGAAGAAGAAACCAAGCAAGGGAGAGAAGCCAAAGTTGCAACTTTCGTCCCAGACCGACTGACTGACCCAATCGGCATCCACACATGCACACACCAGGATATGGCTCATATACTTTGTCAAGTCCATCGAGGACGCCCTCATCTTCGGCATGGACGTGCACGTCACGAGCTCGTTTTCTCGACACAGCACCACGCCGGCGGTGGACGTGGTGGCCATCATCGTCGGCGGCCTGAGCTTCATCCCGCTCGCCAAGCTCATTGACGTCTGGGGCCGGCCGCAGACGCTGGTATTGACCGTCTTGGTCTGGGTGCTTGGCCTGATCATGATGGCTGCGTGCGACTGCATTGAGACTTTTGCGGCCGCCAAGGTGTTTGACACGGTTGGGTAAAGCGCCCTTTTCTCTTTTTCTTCTTTTATTTTTATTTTCCTTTTATTTTCCTTTTATTTTTATTTTTATTTTCCTTTTATTTTTATTTTCCTTTTATTTTTATTTTCCTTTTATTTTTATTTTTCTTTTTTTTTCCTTTTTCTTTTATTTTTCTTTATTTTTCTTTTAATTTTAATTTTAATTTTAATTTTTTTTTATTTTTTTCTTCTTCTCCTTACTCTTTTTTGACTTCTTCTTTAGCAGCATCAATGAAAACCGTGCCTTATCTTACTAACCGAAACCAACGTCAGCTCGCAAGGCGTGTCGTACTGCATCACCATCTTCATCGCCGACACCTCGTCGCTACTCAACCGTCCGCTCGCGCTGGCGTTTGCGGCGTCTCCGTACATGGTGACGACTTGGCTCGGAGGCCGCGTGCTCGAGGCCGTACTCAAGGGGCCAGGATGGCGCTGGGGCTTTGGCATCTGGGCGCTGGTGACGCCCGTCTTCATACTCCCGTTGGCCTTTCTTCTCTTCCTCAACGACAGGAGAGCCGTGGAGGCGGGGCTGATTGAGAAGACTAGCGGCGGCAGCGGCGACGACGACGACGGTATCATGACGCTGCGACGACGAGCGTGGGACTACATCATCGCCGTGGACCTGGTCGGCATCGTCCTTTTCGCTGCCGGCATGGCTCTTTTCCTGCTGCCGTTTAGCCTCTGGTCGTACCAGGCGGAGCAGTGGCGCTCGCCGCTCGTCATCTGCATGCTGGTTGTTGGAGCCAGCCTGCTCGTCCTCTTCGTCTTCTGGGAGCGGTTCTTGGCTCCGGTGCAATTCATCCCGTACAGGCTGCTGCTGGACCAGACCGTCTTCTCGGCCGGCCTCATGTTCGTCTTCGTCTTTGCCAGCTGGTCCGTCTGGCACGCCTACTTCTACTCGATGCTGCTGGTGGTCTGGGACACGGGCGACACCAAAGCCACGTACATTACCAACATTCACAGCGTAGGCTCGTGCTTGGCGGCCGTCGTCATGGGGGCCGTCGTGCACAGGATCGGCCGCTTCAAGTGGGCTGCGACGTACTTTGGCCTGCCGGTCGGTATTCTCGGCCTAGGCCTGATGATAAGGTTCCGTCAGGCGTCTCCGGGCTCAGGTGGCGTCGGCCTCGTCGTCATGACGCAGGTTCTCGTCGCCGTGGCCGGGGGACCGCTCGTGGTGGCCGGCGAGATGGCCATGATGGCCCCGTCAGACCATCAGCACGTCGCCGTCATCATGGCCACGCTGAACCTCTTCAGCAGCATCGGCTCCGCCGTCGGACAGACGGTATCGGCCGCCATCTGGACCGGCACCTTTCGCCACCAGCTCATGAGCAACCTAGCCTCCTCCTCCTCCTCCTCCGCCTTCACCGACGAAATCTACGCCGACATTCACCAGCAGACCCTCCACCCCGTCGGCAGCCACACGCGAGACGCAATCTCGCGCGCCTACTCCCAGACGCAGCGTTCCATGCTCATCACCAGCCTGAGTCTGCTGGTGTTTGCATGGGGATGCACGTGGCTGTGGCGAGACATCAAGCTCAGCAAGATCAAGCAGGTTTCTGGCACCATTATCTGATGCAGGCTGCGGGCATCATGCCACTTTTGACTTTATTGCGCGAGACAGACCGAGATTTTTTTTTTGCTCACAGGGAGACATCAGATGTAGAGAAAGTTTTTTCTTTTCTTTTTTTTGTTTTCGGGTCGTAGTGGTTGTGTCGCACCCGTGAGGCCATGATTCCCCGCTTCATGTTGCTGCAGAGCCAGTCGCTTGCATGAGCGTGAGCCGTGCGATGTGAATCTTTTCACTTTGGTTGTGTTTTCTCCAATATTGGTCTGTGCCGACGAGGACCGAGAAAATAAAAAGGAAAAGAAGAAGCTGGGTGGCAGCTGGTAAGCCCCTCCTCATTAGCACACACAAACCTGTGTAGGCACCAGTAGTCTCTTCTAAAGAGCTGTGAACACAACACCACTTGCATGCTCTCAAAGAATCTTGACGAGAAAACGAGAAAGAAAAAAAGCCAAACAGCATGTGCAAGCTTGTCGTCAGCACAGAACGTCAAACAGCTACCGTACCACCTCACACCCCAGGAATCCTGGCCGGCAAGATGATATTGGCTGCAGCGCTGCTCAAAGCCCCCCCTGGTGAGAGAGACGGTTGATCAGCAAGCCCGCATACTGTAAGCACATGCGCCAATCTTCACGGGTTGGGTTCCGTGTCCAGGGACACTTCTGCCCCTCGTCCCCTGCAGGGCTCCTTGGACTTCCCTTGGCCAATCATGGCCGGGGTCGTGTCTTTGAATCTCCTGTTTGCGATAGCCGAGCTGCAGGACGCGCGGCTTGGCTTCAGGGGGTTGGGGATGATTGGGAAGCGCGGATCCAGGCCCGGCTTTGTTCAGAGATACAAGTTATTGCTCTGCCGGTGCATGCATACATATATACTACATGTATCTGCAGCAGCTTGCATATTATAGAGCTTGCAAGTTGTAGATGTTTGTTGTTGATGAGACGTACGTAGCAACCATGGTCCCAGCCAGCCACATGTAATGCCCAGCGGCATTCCAACGAGCAAAGCCGTCGAGCCGAGTTTCTCATCCTCATTCACACGCTCAACGAAAAGAAGCCATTGTTGGAGCTGGACCCAGAGCAGCACCCCGACTCGGTACAGAATCAGACTTTAAACTGGCCCATGGCGTCCTCGGCCTGCTTCTTCCACTCGTCGCGCCATCGCGTGAGCGGCGGACGCTCAAACACGGCGTCCCCTGCGGTCCAGAGCATGCGCCTCTTGTCCGTATCCTCCGAGACATCATTATCAGGACAAATGACGTAGAACTTGTCGTCCTGCATTTTGCGGTACAAGTAGTCGGCAACTTGCTCGGGGGCCCATGCGCCCGCGGGCTTTTCCGAGTTTTGACCACGAGTCTAAAGGTGGTTCATTAAAATAAATTTCTGTTTTTTTTAAAAAAAAAAAAAAAAAAAAAAAAAAAAAAAA
>JMQE01001318.1:0-24700 GCA_000731825.1 Hypocrella siamensis | reverse complement strand
GGGGGGGGGGGGCGTGATGCCAACATACTCTGAAGAATTCGCCTAAGCAGGAATTATATGGTTTGCAAGGTTTGCCTTTTATGTATTTTAGATCTTTCGTAAGCCAAAAACGAATGACTTCAAGCATGCGATCGAGAGGATCGTTGGAAGAGCCGATGGCAATAAAGGCATTGGGTGCATCGAGATAGGTCCAATATTCCAGGTTCGGAGTTGGCTCAAGAAGCTGTGAAGGAAGAGAAAATCGTACAGCGGCAAGATCAGATACGCCAATGAACCTTTGGTAATTTTCTCAGCAAAATGTATTCACACTTGAATTGAAATGACGTATCGTGATGAAGGAATCGGAAGCCACAGCGTTGTGACAGCGATAGCGGCTAGGGGAGCCAAAGAGAAACTCACTTTTTCAAAATTCCCAAGAAGGTCCGCAGCTTCGAGCCTTCGCTCTGCGGTTCGTCCGGCGCATCAACTGGAGAGGGAGCTGGTGACGACGACATCGCGACGAACGAGACAGGGCTGTCAGGGGTCAAGACGGGTGATCCAGACTCGGGAACCTGGAAGAGTATCGCAGACGAAGATCGTTTGTGGAACTGCCACCGTGCTTTGAACTATGACTCTGGCCGAGTCAGCACCCGCTCTAGACGAACGGCCGCCGGAAGGCTCGATTCGATATGGTACGATATGGTACAACTAGGTATGGAAAAGATGGATATTTGCAGGAATCAGTTGAGGTGAGTAGTGAAGTGATGAACTCAAGCTTACATTTGCGTGGACCAAGGCGGGATGGGATCACTGCAGTCTGACTGACCTAATCTGTGACGTCTGCGGGGCACTGGCTGCATGCAAAGGGCGAAGGGAGAGAAAGGCGGCGAAGGGGTGAGTGAAGTTAGTGGAGAAGTGGACCTCGGTAGGGGGAATTGGGCTGCCTGTATCTCGTACTCGATACGGAGGCACATGGAGTACAGCTGTACAATTTGCTTCCACCAGCAGATGTGGCAGGCTCAATCCAATGCATATCTAAGTCAAAGTCGAGCAAGCTGTGGAGTCAAACCGACGAAAGATGAAGCTGGCGAATTCTCCAAAGAGCATCACAAGACCTGCTGACCCGCGTCTGAACAGCATGGTGACGTTGCAGTAACCGAGTTGAAGGCGAAACAAGAACTAGCATGTACAAAGTTGTAATTGCAAGGCAGCCAATCATCAACGCACATGGGCAAAAGTCTTGGCTCTGCCGTTGATTTTAGACGAGCCACCTAACTCCAAGTTACATAACGCAAGGGAGGAGGCCTGGGAGGCATCTGCAATTAAGTCCACCGTTACATTTTGCAGTAATAATTAGGTCAATAGCCTGATTTATCTGTACTGCACCTGCACAGGATTCCGTAGCCCGGACCGCAACCAATCGCATCCATCACTATTCCATATGAAAACAAACTTGCCAAGCACAATTTCAATCACCTGCTTGACAGCTGTTAGTATACCAGTGGGTTCACAATACGTGAAGCCTTGTAGGCCGAGTAGCCGGATGCTTGAAGAAATTTCCTCGTTTCCTTACGGAGTCAGCGCCTGCTGCTTTCCGATACGGAAATGGCTTGGCACACATGACGTGTATCCTGTGCACAGCCTGAAACCCCCACCCGCCTCAGAGCAAACAAACAACAAACCATCACCTGCGGATTGCTTACACAATTCCGCCACGGCTGTCCGAATCGCATCGCGCCAACAAAAGCGAGGATGCATATGGTAGCCTCCATTCAACTCCATACTATCATCTAAAGAGGCCATCATGTCCAATTTCTTGCGCAGCAAGCAGTCGGGCGTCCAGCGGGATCTCTCTGCGAGTATCCGTCCGGAGCTCTTCACCCCAGACGACCAAGCTCGCTATGGCATCAACTCACAAATCAGGTTTGCCATCTCCATTTCCCCCAGTCCGGCGTAGTCATTGACACCTTGACTCATTTTGCACCCCTATCAATCTAGTTGTTTTGGCTACGATCCCGTGCAGTCGCTGCTCGCAATCGGCACCAACGAAAGCAAATTTGGCCCCGGTAAAATATATATTTTTGGCCAACGGCGCGTGCAAAAAGTCCTCGAGCCACCTCGCTCAACCTCGCTCCAGACTCTGCAGTTTACTGCGAACAAGCTCATCAGCTTGGACAAGAAAAATGAGCTTGGCGTTTGGGACCTGGATACCGGATCGCGTGTTGCTGCGCAGGTCATCGCAGGACATGTTGTTTCGCTTGTGACAGATCCAATGCTGGACTGGGCATTTATTGGACTGCAGAATGGCGAGATCCTGGCCTACGACCTCGACAGAAGCAGTCTCTCACGAGCCTTCCGACTTCCAAACTTTTGGCGCGACAAGCATCCGTCTGCCCGCGCCGCTTCACTCGTTTGCATGTCGATGCATCCTCGGGACGTTGGCAAGCTCCTGATTGGATATACCCATGGCGCCGCGATTTACTCTTTCAAACAAAACAAAGCCGTTCATTTCTTTGAGTACACCCTGGCCCCTGGCGCTCCTGGCGGCAATAGTGTTGCCATAGATACACCGCGTAAACCTCGACTGACGCATGCGCTGTGGCATCCTTCCGGCACCTTTATTGTTACTGCTCACGATGACGGCAGCTTGGTATTGTGGGACATCAAGGAACAGAGAGTCATAACTGCGAGAACTTTGCAGGACATGAACGTCGAGCAGCCAGCGCCGAATAAAGCCAGTCCCTCCTACTCAGAGCCTTTTACCACGGTTGCCTGGTGCTGTAAAGAGAATTGTGACGATACAGGCTTGCTATTGTCCGGCGGCGAAGGGCCTGATTCTTCCGTCAAAAATCTGACATTCATCGAGCTGGGACTGACGCCCACGTACGCTACGTCCTCTTGGCAGGTTCTTGCTGATTATTTCAAGGGGAAGCGGCACATCTCTTTGTCACTGCCGCCGGGCTCCCACGCTGTTGATTTCCTGCTGATTCCCCGAGCATCGCCATATTTCGCTGGATCGCAGGACCCAATCGCCGTCATAACACTCTTATCATCTGGCGAACTCATCACCATGAGCTTCCCTTCGGGCTATCCAATCAGCCCAACGAATCAGCTTCATCCCTCTACCTTCTTCGTCCATCCGTTCATAACGAAACTCAATGTCTCCAGTCTCGAACGCCCCCGATGGTTGAGCATGTTTGAGAAACGGGATCAAGGCGAGCCATTGTTGAAGGGTGGCGCTGAAGGACCTAGGCCCAAAAAGAGATTTGAGGAAAGAACAATTATCCAAGCGGCACACGGTGACAGCACCATTCGGATCTGGGACTCTGGGCACGCTGATGAAATTGAGAACGGGTTCCAGCTGCAAGTTGATGTAGCAAGAGCATTGGATCGCTACGAAGATGTCGACATTACCACAATGAGCATGGCTAGTAGCACAGGCGAATTTGCCGTCGGCACTCGCACCGGCGAAGCAGTTGTGTTTCGGTGGGGCATCAATAGATTCTATGGAAGAGATCACGCTCAACAGCTGGATCCCAATCCCAAAGGCTTGACCGACATAAGCTCGCGAGCTGAGCCGGCCCTGAAGGAAGGACTGCAGCCCTTTGTCCTCTATGAAATGATGCAGGGTCCCATCACTGCCATCAAAGTTTCCAACGTCGGCTTCGTCGCCGTTGGCTCAGAGCTGGGCTTCCTGACACTTATTGATCTCCGTGGTCCCCGGATTTTTTTCCAGGCTCCAATGACAGATTTTGCTAAGCATGATAAGAGGTCGTCCTTATTCAAACGAGATCATCACAGCTCGCACGAAGCACCTATCAAGGAGTGGCCTGTTGTCATTGAATTTGGCGTCATGACTCTGGATGAAGATAAGTACTCGAGCATCAGTTGTTTCGTTGGGACGAATCTGGGCAAAGTCATCACATTCAAGCTCCTTCCATCGGCCGATGGTACCTATTCAGCTCAGCTTGCTGGTGTTGTTTCGTTTGAGGGTCCCATTATCTCGCTGTCGCCCATTGAAATCAATTCAGGCAAGCCCGCCGCAGCGAATAGTGCCACAGTGGCCTCGCTACGAGACGGTAATCGAGTAGACGGCGTATTGGTGGCAGGTGAGTAGCCCTTGCTCAAACGATGTTGGCGACTCTGACAAAGAGCGCACAGTTACGCAGTCGGAAGTCAGAATCTTTAAGCCGGCCACTTCAAAGGGAGCATCCCGGGACTTCGACGATGTTCTCTGTGACGCCGCTACAGTCGCGGAACTGGAACTTCAGGGTCACGCAGTTGTTGCCCTTTTTGGAGACCGAACTGCGCGCGCGTTTTCGATTCCGGGGTTGAAGGAGATTGGCAAGGCCAACTTGCCAATGATTGACGCGAGTCGAAATACGACGGCCAAAGTGACTCAGACTGGTGACATCTTTGCGTGGACCGGCCCCAGCGAAATGGCTGTCATCCATGTCTGGGGGACCGGAAAGCCGCTTCAGCAATCTCCAGACACTATGATCAACCCGAAACTCGAATGTCCTCCTCGGCCAACCATCTCCAACCTGCAGTGGATCTCAGGCACGCAGTACGTCTCCCCTCTAGACCTGGATCTACTCGTAGGCGGACCCGACAGACCGCCAAGCAAGCGAATGATGGATGCTGCGGCGGCAGAGCGCAGAGCGGCAGCGGGAGGCGCAGCGACGGTTGCGGCAGCAGCAGGAAGCAGCCAGGAGACTTGGGGTGCTTACCTGTCCCGCCAATTGAATGAAAGGACGGAAAAACTGAACATTATGAGCGACGGCATGGATAACCTGTCGCAGCAAAGTCAAGGATGGGCCGATGACGTCAACAAATTCATGAATAAGCAGAAGCGAAATTTAGTCATGGGAAGCATCAAGAGTAAATTTTTCTGAGAAAGTCAGCTGAGAAGCTTTTTCCTCAGAATGACTCGGCGTTCGGCGGGGATGTAATTGTAGTATACCCGGGATAGACACAGTTCAGGTGAAGGATGTAACGTTCAGGACAATGGGGCGTAGCTCCCGTCACGATGCTTAGCTAAATATGTTTTTTTATTCACAACGTGCTCAAGAGATTTCGACCAAATATAATACCTGGGCTTGTTTCTACTTATCCTTTCAAAAGCCCTCACCCAACACGCTAGAGAATTTCGCGAGTCGTCTTGCCTACAACGATTGCAACCAAGGATCTTGATCAAAGAGGACCTCTACCGCGGCCATGTCCTTCCTTGTCGCTGAAAAGTCGCACCAATATCCGCCATACGCCTTGCACTGAATCATGGTGTTGACTTTTTAAAAACACCAACATGTGAGAAAAACAGTTTTCAGTCGTTTCACGTACGAGAATCAGAGCGCAGTAGATGCGTTCACGACAGGTGGGGGGGGGGGGGGGGGTGAAGAAGGGACTTACATCGTGCCGGTCTCCCCCTCAGGAGCGAATGCCCGTATATCATCGGCAATACTTGCTGAGCTGCTTCATGGGCCGCCGTGCTCGAACCAGTGCTGGTGGTGGACGTGACGGGCGCAAAGTCGATGCCTCGCCATGCTCCGCACCAATTGGACACGTTGAAGGACGTTTCGCATGGCTCACCGAAGAACAGGGTCTGTTCGCGGATGGCCGTTTCGTGCAAGACGGTTAGATCGCGCACTGCGCTCTTTGGCTTGAGGCCCTCGATGACAGCTTGGCGGTGGAGAGCGGTGAGGTCAAACAGGGGAGTGTGTCTGTCGATGGAATGGCGAAAGGCGGCAAAGGTGATGGCGTTGTGCAGGTAGGGCTTCTCCAAGGGCAGCGAGGCATGTCGGCCTCGGGCTGGGAGGAGGACGCGTCAATTGTTGTCCCCCATGGGCAAGTAGCAATGCTTCTCATAGCTTCGGCAAGAGGGGGTTGCAAAGGGGCGTGCAGGGTGAGGAGATGCTCACCGTTGAGGACAGTGGTGAATGTGACCCTTTTTGCACGTTTGCGAGTCAAGTGCTCGAGCTTAAGTTGCGGTGTCAGTTCCAGCGCACACGTTTTGGGAATCTCGCTCGAGCAGCGGTACATTGTTGGAGGGTGGCATGGTTACCTTGACGAGCAACGACGCCAAAACGTCGCCGTTGGTGACGAGAAAGTTCTCTCCCATCTCCATCAGTCTCTTGTTGAACTTGTCCCTTAGCCCGTCCAGCACGTTTGTCGGAAAGAACATCAGCTTGCGGGACTCTCGATGCACAATCAGACCAGGGGTTATGGTCAAGATGCTGGCTAGCTTCTCCGTCTTGCTCCATAGCCGAAGGCGGCCTTTGGTCCTGAGCTCTTCGAGGGGCAGGCTCGCATCGCCGTCTAGCTCCCCCGGGGGCAGGTCAATGAACGGAGTCGGCTTTTGGCCCGCTGCGACCTGTAGCCAGGCCCGAATGAAACTGCCGTAGCCCAGCTGGTCGCACACGGTGTGGGGGATGTTGAGACATACGACCGCGCCGTCCTTGAACCTGACGATATGGACGAGGAGGAGGGGACAGTCTGGCTTTTCCCGTGTTCGGTCAAGCGGCCATCCTGACGGAATGACGCTGGCCTCTAGGGCTGGTACGCTCAAAGATCCGAACGACGGGCGCGCGTGCGAGGGCGTGGACGCGGGCAGAAATCCGGCCTCCTGGAGCGTCGTGTCCCCTCTTTCGCCCATCGACCAGTCAAAGAGGTTATAGTCATCACCAAAGGTCTCCGGGAGGTGATACTCAAGTTGCCCCGTCTTCTTGTTCTCCAGCAACCGGGCCCCGAGGATCGGCAGATGGTCGCGGATGAGCTCTTCCAGTGATGAGCGCAGCAGGACACTGTTGACGGCGGCTGGGACGGCGAGAAAGAGAAGGGAGCGTATTAAATTCACAGGCTTGATCCGGTCTTTGCCATCAACTGGTAGGACTCGAATTCGCGAGATGTCTGGCGATGATGAATGCTTCTCCCTCATGATGAAGAAGGGTTCTCCTCATTCACTCCGGCTTTATCCGTTTCGCAATTACGTTTATGCTGAGATGAAGATTGGAGGCTGACATGGGAGTCATGCGAGGTTGTAAACAGCACCCCAGCTCGCATTCGCGCATGATCCCGGCTTATTCATCCCCCTTTTTTCTCCGCGTTAAACTGCCAGTTCGACCAGCGACGTCAGTTGGCCAAGAAGCGTGTGAATTCCGTTGAGCGCGTACGTAACGTCACATCGTTTCCTCATCAGACATCATCTTAGAAACAAGGCCGGCTTTCGATATGAGTTGACCAAAAATTGCAGTCTGGCTGTGGACTGTAACACCTGTTTCCGATTTGCGACACGACCCGGTCGCGCCGGTCGTGGATCCGTCGTATTCGTTTCTCCCAGCTGAAATGATGGAGCATCCCCTGCAGCTTTGATTCGATCCCGCTTATCGACCCTCTGCGGGCTTCTGCGATGCCGAGAGAGTATGCATTTGAGGAGGCTTCGATGATTGAAATGGGCCAATGGCAGGTCGCGCTCGCGTGGCTCAATGGAAGCATGGTGGCCACGATAATGTACTGTACGTTCATGCGTACGTATGCTGTACGAGCTCGTGACAAGGGAATCCTAGCTGTGACCGACAGAACAATAGAGCATCGGGCATCAATGGACTCGGTTCTTGGCGGGAGTATTTTGCTGATCCTGGATTCATGATGGCTTTTATATATGATGAGCAAATCGGCACGCCATTGACGCGCCTTGCACTGAGCTAAGACGGAGATCCCAGCGATGTGTGGCCGGGCTGAAGGAAGAGTCAGGGAAGAAGTCTGGTGTCCGGCAGCCACATGGGATCAAGAGGTTCCTTTCACCCCTGTTCTAGCCACAGCTGGGATGCCTAGTATTTTGGTTCTGACCTGTACAGGAGCATTCCGGCTTTGACGACAGGGGGGGTATAGCAAGCATCTGAGATTCAACGACCTACATACTCCGTACACTGTACTCCGTACTCCGTACGTACTGATGAGTAGAAAACGCCGAATTTGATCGTTTTCAGAGTCCGGGATGCTTGGACCTCCTTTTCTCTCCCTCCGAAAGTATGTCAAGTTCCAGCGCATAGCTACAGGATCAGAAGTTGTGATTCACCCTGCTCGAAGATGTATTTCGATGGATCAGCTTTCGGCATGTTGTACTCAGTGTGATGAGGGGTTTCAGCTGGGCCACAGCGGGCTTGATTGTCCAGCTTGCGATTGGCCTCGTGGCGACCCGGAAAATGGCCCCCTCGCCAGCCATGCTTCTTTCCGAACACGAAAGGTTTATAGTCTCGTACGTTGAATTTCCCATGCGACTGAAACCCACGTTGGCTTGGTCTCCACGCGAGATCGAGCACGTAGTTCAAATTGTCAGGTCTGGAGGCAGATTGGCCGATGAGGCTTGAGCAAGGTCCGCCACGAGGCTGCCATTGACGAAGCAGCCACCTTCGCGGCCATCGAGTTAAGCCATAGCCATAGCCTGCAGTGTCGACCGCTAAAATTGCACGGACACTCGCAGCCGGATTTTTCGATGCGGCTAGCAGAACTTTATTTGGTGGGAATGAAATTCGATACGCTAACCTTTCCTTCGCCTTTGAACTTTACTTGCATCATGGCGAAGTCATGCGTTTGGAGATAATTATATGTACTCCGTAGAGAAGCAGTATTCTCGGCCCTCTCAAGGGCCGGGGTAAGTATCAATCAATACGGTTGGAGCTACAGAAAAGATACGTCAGCTGAGGCCTTCTGGAGAACAACTCACCAGTCTTCCGAAAATGGGCCGCGCTACACTGGAAGCGACTTCACTAGCCCGCACTTGACCTGCTTCGACTTGGGCCTCCCCAAAGTCTTTTTCGCGACATTCACGAATATTGCGTGGGTGGGAATTCTTGTATAGAGAGCATCAAGCCTTCGAGATTGATAGATTGATGTCAACAATCGTTTTCGAGCGACACGATTGCATCGACAAGGTATCGAAGAACATCTTGGCCCGTCCTGGCCCAGAGATGCTCCCCTGGCTTGAATGCCACAATGAACCGCACCGATTCGTAGACATGGCAACCTTGCGCCAGGGTCAAGAAAGCGTTGAGATCTCGATACCCCGCAAAGTCATGAACGGTGGCTGACAATCCTGGCATGCAGGCAGCCCGAAGCATCCCTTGCGTCGAGTTGCAGGCTGGGGATAAAATTCTCGGAAACATTGGAAAGAAAAAAGACAGGACAGCCTGATGATCAACCAGATAAGCTACCCTAAACGGCAGAAATGCATCTGGGGTTGCGGGGGCAGGTGGGGGACTTCAGTGGAGACGACCACCACAGCGCGATCGTCTTCCCGCTCTGCCGCCATGAGGATGCGAACTTTAGGCCATGATGTCACGGAGAAATAAAGCTGCTGTACCACGATACCCAATTCTCCGCTTCGTGATGAACGCGCCACTGCAAATATAAATATGGCCTCTCCGCTTCAATTCGGTCTCGTCAGCATGCTGCGGCTGGATCTAATTGACCAATCGGCTCAACTTTCACGATGAGGTGCCTCCGACTCCTCAGCTTCTGCGCTCTCGGCAGTTTGGGATTTGTAGCTGCTGTCAGCCGCAACGATACTGATGTGCTGTCGAAATGTCCAGGATACAGGGCGTCTAATGTCAAGACGACAGATAGAGGCCTGACGGCCGACCTGCATCTTGCTGGAAAAAAATGTGATGCGTTTGGCCGAGACCTTGACGACCTGAGACTGGTCGTCACTGAAGAGACACGTGAGTCACTAAATAAAAGAACAAGACTGAATATCTCATTGATGCCAAGTTTTGCAGCGGATAGAGTACATGTCAAGATCTACGATGCTGCGGAGAAAGTATACCAGATTCCTGAATCTGTCTTCCCACGCCCAAGACAAGACGGGGCAGGCAAGCAGCAATCCGCCTTAAAATTTGACTACGAGGAAAATCCCTTTTCTTTCCGTATCTCACGGAGCAGAACTGGCGAAGTGTTGTTCGATTCCTCCGCAGCAGCAATCGTCATTGAAGACCAGTATTTGCGTCTGCGAACCCGTCTGCCAACTGATGCTAACCTCTATGGCTTGGGGGAACATTCTGATTCGTTTCGCCTTCAAAATACTGGCTATACTCGCACGATCTGGAATGCGGATGTGCCTTCCATTCCCAACGGAGCAAATCTCTACGGTAGTCACCCTGTCTACATTGAGCATCGAACTACAGGCACCCATGGCGTCTTTCTACTGAACTCAAATGGTATGGACGTCGTCTTGAACCGAGACAAAGCGGGACAGTATCTTGAGTACAACATCATCGGCGGGGTGTTTGACTTTTACTTCGTGGCTGGGCCTACCCCCGTTGACGTCGCCAAGCAGTACGCCCAGATCGTTGGTCTTCCTGTGACGGTTCCATATTCTGGCCTGGGCTTCCATCAGTGTCGATGGGGCTATCAGGATGCCTATGACGTTGCTGAGGTGGTCTACAACTATAGCAAAGCAGAGATTCCTTTGGAGACCATGTGGACGGATATTGACTACATGGACAGGCGAAAGGTGACTTGACCTGGAAGCCTTTTTTTTTTTTTTTCTCAAAGAGCCCGTTTGGGCTCTCCTTTCATCCAACTCCCGAACCTGCAACTGACGAAGTGCTAGGTCTTTTCCGTCGACCCGCAAAGGTTTCCTTTGAGAATGATGCGCGAGCTTGTTGCCCACCTGCACGCCAGCAAGCAGAAATATGTCGTCATGGTTGATCCCGCGGTTGCAGCGCAAGACTACCCTCCCTACAACACGGGAGTCAATAACGACGTTTTCCTCCTGAATGCCACCAAGCAAACATTTCATGGTGTCGTGTGGCCTGGCTTGACGGCCTACCCCGATTGGTTTGCTGACGGTGTGCAAGAGTACTGGACAAGGGAATTCGCCGGCTTTTTCTCCCCAGAAACAGGTATCGATATTGACTTCTTATGGATCGACATGAACGAGCCCTCCAATTTCTGTGATTTTCCCTGCCTCGATCCAATATCCGTTGCCAAAGAGTACCCCCCTCCTCCGCCACCCGTTCGTACTCCTCCGAGGCCGCTACCTGGCTGGCCTTGCGACTTCCAACCATCTGGGACTAATTGCAAGCGCATGGAGTCAGAGCAGCCTCTCTCTCGCATTGAAGAACAGCCCCACGTCCAACTGGAAGAAAACTTTACCCCAGTCGACATCAGAGCTGTCGAGTCCCATGTGTCCAGGTCCGACAAATGGAAGGGTCTTCCTGGACGAGACTTCATTTTCCCTCCGTATCGAATCAACAACACATGGGGCCCGCTACCAGAAAAGAGCATCAACACCAGCTTAACTCATCACAACGGCCTTGCTATCTTCGACACGCACAATCTCTATGGTACCATGATGTCGGCAGCATCTCGTCAAGCCATGCTCGCACGCCGGCCCAAGAAGCGCCCCCTGGTCATCACCCGTTCCACTTTTGCTGGCGCTGGCTCCCACGTCTCTCACTGGCTCGGCGATAACGATTCAGACTGGCCTCATTATCTTTGGAGCATTCGAGGCATGCTGCAGTTCGCGTCCGTCTTTCAGGTCTCCATGGTCGGTTCCGACGTGTGCGGGTTCAACGCAGACACGACCGAGGAGCTTTGTGCTCGATGGGCTATGCTAGGAGCCTTTCAGCCGTTCTATCGCAACCATAATGCAGAAGGACAGATCCCTCAGGAGTTCTACCGATGGGAATCGGTCACGGAAGCTGCACGCAAAGCCATCGACATACGGTACAGGCTCCTGGATTACTTCTACACCGCCATGATGCAGCAGAGTCGCGATGGCACACCAGCCATCAACCCAGTATTCTATATATATCCCGAGGACACGAAGACATTTGGCCTGGATCGTCAATTCTTCTGGGGTCCGTCCTTACTCGTGGCTCCCGTCACGGAACAGGGTGCGACCAGTGTGGACGTGTACCTGCCTGAAGACATTTTCTACGATTTTTCCACCCTTGAACCGATCCATGGCCAGGGAAAGAACATAACAAAGATGGACCAAACAATGACAGATATACCGCTCTTTCTCCGTGGAGGGATCATTGTTCCTCTGCGCGTTAGGTCAGCTATGACGACGACCGACTTGCGGGAACAGTATTTTGAGCTTCTCGTCCCGATCGGGAAAGACGGCACTGCCAGGGGCACTTTGTATTTGGACGACGGAGAAAGTTTGGAGCCAGATAATACGTCCGAAATTGAGTTTGAGTATGAGAATGGGCATCTCATGGCCCAGGGGTCATTTGCATACGAGACTGAAGCCAGATTGGTCAAGATTACGCTTCTGGAACCGGGGGAGTCAAAACGCAGCGAAACCAGAAAATCGGTTGAAGTTGATCAGGTCTTGACGCAGCCTTTTACCGTGCATTTTTGAAGAGATAGCTACTGTCAGTGTTTTCGATTTTTTGCCTCGCAAGTGGTTGGATGTCCCAGTCTGTTGGATGCGGTGCATACACTCTTGGGCACGAGCTTGGGTAGTATTTGATAGGGGAGAAAAGGTCCACAACGACCATTGGAAAGCAATACAAATGTCGATCTTGATCTTCAGAAGACGTCAGGCGGGATTGGCGCGGATCACGATTGAGAAGATGTGAGGCGCAGTTCAAAGGCTGTCCAGCACCCTATGCAGGATCAGATGACGATCGGCATCCAGTAATCCTTCAGCTACATCGCCCAGAGACGAATGCAGCTCCCTTGTCGACACATTAATTTATTTGCCGCATCGCATCCATTGCTCCTGGCGCTTGTCCAACCAAGGGCATAAATGCAGAGCTGGTCACGGCTGCATCAAGTCGACGAATGGAAGATGCAGCGTCAGCGATTCTACCGCAGCCTTCCTGATTCAATTGGTCGTGCCAATCTCCGGGTGTCGACGCTATCAGAGGGGCAGCTGTTCCCCTCTCGCCTTGATTGTACTCCTTTTCTGTCCCTCAACTGCCTGTTATGATCACCTCTTTCTTCGAACCTTTGTCATTCCAGCACCACCAGCACACATTTCCGGTATATCCGAGTCGAATTATTTTTGTCACCAATCTTTGTCGTATCGAAGACCGCGCCAAACACCCAGCATGTCCAACGACTCTTATCAATCACGCGGGGTTCAAGTCGTCAAAGTCCATCCGACAGGCTCAGCTCAAGATCGCTCAGATGTCGACATCATCGCCATCCATGGTCTTGATGCTAATTCGCCAAAAACCTGGACATGGATCAATCCAAGGAACGAAGCCGAGCAAATGAATTGGCTCTGCGACCCGAGCATGCTTCCAGCGAGCGTCGAAAATGCACGAATCTTCACTTGTGACTGGCCCGCCGACATCTTCCAGCCATCGAAGTCGATCCCATGGCGGATCGAGGAGATCGCTCGGCGTCTGCTCGCTAGCATCATTGGACGAGATTCGGGATCAAATGACTCTCGCTTGCAGGATCGGCCAATTCTCTTCATTGCTTCTTGCTTGGGAGGTATCGTGTTGATGCAGGCACTTGTTACGGCCAGTCAGAGCCTAGTATACAAATCTGTATCTACTGCGACTCGCGGAATCATTTTTCTTGCTACCCCTTTCCGAGGCACGTCATTCCAGGAGGCGAAAAAATTGGTAAACACGGTGCTCTCTTCAACAGCTCTTATCAACCGACAAAGCCTAAACGAGACGACGAGCTACGTTACAGGGAAATCATTCGGTGTGAGAGAACTCGTCTCTAGATTCACCATCATTTATTCCAATCCTACTCAAGTTTGCGACATCATGACGTTCTATGAGACAGAGATTACCGACCTCAAACGCTGGCCCACTTTACGCTTGTTCATCAAAGATAAACAGGTAGGCTATCCACCCTTCGTGTTGCAGACTGATTTCACTTTTGCTAAGCTCCAAAAGTTGGTGGACGACAGCTCCGGAACACTGGACATTGTAGCAGACCCACTACCACTGAACCGAAATCATCTGTTGATGAACAAATTTCGAAACGCACAAGATGAGGACTATCAAATGGTCGCTCAAACGATCAAACGATTTCTTCGGAACATACGCATGGGAACTGCCGATCATTGGATCAGAGTCCGTCATTACAACGACGAATACTTAAGAATCGAGCGTCTCTCCAAGCAAAGGTTAGACATAAAACAGTGTTACATCAATATCACGATTGTGAAGCGCAATAGTGTCGATGATGGAGATGCAGCGGGCCTGTCAACCCATGAGCAAGCTGAGCGTTCCGCCATGACGCGAGATTTTATGCTGGGGCTGGATACGCCAGAAAAAATTGAGGATATAAGCTTGTCCGAAATATTCGGTCCAGCTGGGACTGAAAAGTCTACAGGCACACAGAGAATATTGATTCGCGGGCAAGCTGGAATTGGCAAAACGACCTTGTGCAAAAAAATTGTTTTTGACTTTTTGCGCCATGGCACTTGGCGGGAACTATTTGATCGAGTACTTTGGATACCTCTACGAAGACTCAAATACTGGAAAACCTCGACCGCCGACTTTCAGAAGCTTTTCAAACGAGAGTTCTTCAACGGCTGCAAGAGCGAGAGACGCAAATCTCTTGTCAAGGAGATGTGTCGATTAATGGATTCCGATCCTGCAAAAACTTTGTTCATACTTGATGGGCTGGATGAAGTTTCCACAGTTTGGAACGATGATGACCCACGATTTAAGTTTTTCCTCGAACTTTTCAGACACCCCTATCTGATTGTGACGTCCCGACCGAATGGCGAAGTGCCGGAATTTTTCAGACCCGACCTTGAATTGGAGACAGTTGGTTTCTATCAAGATCAAGTATATGAGTATGTGCATGGCGTTTTTGCAGAGCAGAAAAGCAAAGCCCAAGAAATTGAGTCATTTCTTCGGAGGCATTCTGACCTGGAGGATCTCGTGCGGATACCAATTCTATTGGATGCGCTTTGCTTCACCTGGGAGTCCTTCGATCGCAAGCAGCCACTGAAGACTAAGACTGCTATCTACCAGGCCATTGAAGAGAATCTGTGGAAGAAAGATATCCCTCATTTTGAAAGATACAAAAACTCGAAAACAGAAAATGAAGTCCGACAGGAAAGCCGACGGGGGATCGAGATGCTGGCCAAAGAAGAGAGGTCGTTTCTCCAAGGCCTTGCCTTTGCTGGAATCTATGACGATATCGTTGAATTTGAACCCGAGCACATGGAACAAGCACGGCAAAGTTTTGCACCAGAACTCCTGCCCAGTCAGGTTTCATCGAGGCTATCGTTTCTCAGAAGTTCAGATGCATACGAGGACAGGGACAAGTCTCGTCACTTCATACACTTAACTTACCAGGAGTATTTCGCGGCGCTATATATAGCAAAATGTTACTCCAATAGACTTCGACTCAAACGCTTGAAACTGGAAGGCGAAGGAACAGAAGATATGGACCCTCGTAATTTTTCCCGAAAGAACAAAAACAACACTCGTTTCATCAAACTTTGGCCCTTTGTCACCGAATTACTTGATACTCAAGAGTCGGCTTCCGAATTCTTCGAAGACATCGAGTCAAAACCGCGGGATTCCCTCGAACGAGCCCATATAATGCAGCGCACTGACCGTGGCATAGGTGTCGGGTGCACCTTGGTCGGTGCAATTCACGGAGCTATGTCTGCCGACAGCAGAAGCAGGGCAACGCTGCTGGTGTTTGATTTTTGCTTCAATCCAACCAGACGAGTGAGTCGTATCACCGAAGCGACCATTGAGCTACGATTCCGTGCCTCGAAAACAGGAAACGAGGACCCAGAGGTTCATGACTTGTCTTTCAGTGGCGAATACCGTCTTGTGCCCAGAAAACAGACCCAGACCATCGTCGAGGGAGGCGGCACGACCATTGGATCGAGTTCCGTGCCAAATATCAGAGCCTTAGCAAGGTGGAGAAAGACGGTAGCTCGTGAGACGACAGACGCCGTAACAATGACCGGCATATCCATATCGGACGACATGTGTCGTAAACGCACCGCCAGATGGACACTACTGGAGAATCAGAGACTCAAGACAGGTATCCCGATCTTCGTTCGGATTGCCGTGCGGATCAGAAGACTAGACGAAGCCGAATATCTTTGTTTTCCTAGGTTGAATTGCAAGACGGACATGAGGACGAGTTTGACCTCCTTTTTTTGGCGCGCGCCAGTCGATGATCCGGTGTTGATCAAGCCAGGAACGAAGCCGACCAAAGATTTTATGGAATATAACAAAGAGGAGCTGGGCAGTGTGGACTTGCAGCAGCTGGCTGGCATCACAACCACTACGATGATCAATGACGTCCCAAAGTAGATGCGGCTGGCTTCTACAAGCCTCTTTTGGAATACTGTATACAAAGTCTGCTGTCGACTTTCGTCGTAGTCGCCCATGGAGCGAGCAGCGAACGAGCACGATGGCAAGAACAGGTGACTTAGGGTTATCACCACCTCGCATGCTGATTGCCTGTACCAGATTATTACCTCTGTCTTTCTCCAAGTACCTCTGAGGTACTGCATATCCCTAGCTATTTTTTTATGCCAACGCCGACTAGGCTTTCCCAACATGCTGTGAATCTGCAGCTGTGAAATCTGCACGCGCGCCTCCTCTCGCCGCCTCCGTCTCCGCCTTCTCTTCGCCTTTAATAAAAAATCACTTCATCGCAGGTCTGCAAAGAAAAGCCGCCGCCGCTCCTCAATCCTCTCTTGGGAAACCGAGACTTCGGATGAGATCAAGAAAAGAGACAGCCGAATCAAGTGAGCTTCGAAAGTGCTGAGGGCGAGGCGAATGACGTACCCACCCCCGAGTCCCGCTTGGAGTTGCCGACCATGAACTTCTATCTCTTATTCCATAGGTCTTCACGTCAACACTGCAAGACGGACCTGAGCCTCTGTCCTCAATCAATCCATGGAGATATTCTTCTTGTGATGACTACGAGGAGTGCGTAAGAAGATTGATGTCTTGACCTTGCACAGCTGAACTTTATGTTCCAGCGTGATTACCGTCCACGGTCTCCGCAATGACCACAAAGCTGCTTGGACTTCCCATGATGTAAGTCCTTGGCTTCGAGATTATTCTTTCAAGGGCTAAATCATTCGCCAGCTGGAATAATTTTTGTAGTGAACACGTCGCAGGTGTATTTTGGGCCGGCGGAATCGAGGCCGAGGCTCGCAACTTGATTCGTCGCTACCATCAGTACAGGCAGAATCTGGAGCCGGTCCGTTGTCAAGTAAATTTGCATAACTACTTGAGCTTCTCTCCAGACAGTCCGAGTATGGACGGAAACCGACCGGCCAATCATATGGGTGTGCTACGACGCAGGAGGCACTATTATGGAGCAGGTCCGTAGTCATCCGGTGACGCCTGTACATGGAGAAATGACTTACCGCTACAAGGTTCTCATTGAATCTACCAGAGCTATAAACCCAGGTGATCACGAGTGCGGCGAGACCTGGGAGGGTCTGAAGCATACCTGTTGAAAAACATCGACGCACTCCACCGCGACTGTATGGCACCACTTCACGAGCACTTTGGCTTCGATCATATTCATTTTAAATGAATATGATCCATTTTTGTAGATATTCTTAGATGCTTCTCATAATACTGAGTCCATGGAAACCGTACGATTGAGCTCTACACACTTTTTGGCGGGCCAGAACCAGTATTCAAGCCGGACGTCATGTCAAAGATTGGAAATTTGGCATACCAGAGGCACAAGATCAACCATCGGTTTCTCGAAACCCGATTACTCAGTAGTTTGGCGAAACTCTTCTTCTTTTTTCTCACAAAATAAAAGAATCTGGATATCCAGAGCGACTTGGATGGCCCGTTGCTCCCGAGTCCACAGGCTACCGAGAAGGAGGATGGGCATGATGTGAGGGGAGTTGGTTACCACCATAATCTTGATAATGTCCAGAGTAAAGCGCAAGACATCAGGAAGACAAGGAAAGCTGGTCAAGACTCGAGCAACGAAGTTAATATCTCACGAGAGCGGTAATTGCGAAAGGGTTAAGGTAGCAATCCTAAACCATTGCGGATGATCCCACAAACAGAACTCTGGTTGCAGTTCCCGGATTCATCATTCAGCCAATTTCCAAGTAAACCATGTATCCCTTATTCATTTTAAGTTCGAAAGGAACGAGAGCATCATCATGCTGAGTTAGTCAGAGGATATGAGGCAAAGAACCGCGGTTCCGATTGGGTGGCTGCTCTCACGCAGTGGTTGCATAGAAATAGTTTTGTAAGTGTTCCTTTCGATTTGATTGCTGTATGAAAAGTTATCTCTGACCCATCTCAAGCTTTTAAGATACACCCAGATCTCATTCGCCACTAAATTGCCTTGCTATCTTTGGTTCCGCCCACCCGGTTGCTAAAGGTGCACAAGGTACCCGACATGTTCGACGCCCAAAGACTGCCGTTCATAGACTGACTCATCCAAAACAAGAAGTGCGGTGATTTCAACTCAATCGGTCGCCCACAGCTTTTACACATCGAAGGAGATGGAGGCAGTACATCGCGATTATCTATAATATCTCAATATATAGCCGCCCTTTGCGAGGAGGAGAATAAAAGTTCCCAAGAACTTACCTTTTACTTTGAATTTGACAAGTACGATAGTAGGTACAATCATATTAGAGCCATGCTTCTTATATTCATTAACGAGATATCCTGGCGTGACCCGCCCAAGTTTCATTCCTGTAATCTGCCAAATTCTCGAAAGTCTAGACGGTCTAGATAAGTATTCATGCTTCACACTGCCGGACCTTTTCACGCTTTTTACGAAGATTAGGCGAAGCCCAAAGATCGCCTCGGTCTTGATCTTTCTCGCCTGCTTTGACAGCGGTCTCCAGGAGGAAAGACTCTGGTTCCGAGCAACAAAGCCAAACGGATCTGAATCATAAGGTCATACTCACCATAAGTGGCCCGGAGAGCTTTCTCAATCAAGCGGTCAATGACAACCAGAGACTGCGCCTTGCGGAATATTCAAAAGAGTTGAGAGGATATGCAATTAACGGAAAGTTTTTTAAAAGTAGCAGACTTGGCCTCTGTCTACGCGAGACTTTGAAAAGACAGTGTTAGGACACGTGAGTCATAGGCGCGCTAGTGACACGGTGGGGCGCGATGGTGAGCTAGAAGTGAGATAAAAGTGAGTATTAAGTAAGAAGCTAGGTATAACCTTAGGGGCCTTATAAAGAGATCAAAGCTAGCTAGCTATAAAAAGGGCTCAAAAATTATATATAAAAAAGTGTAATTCAATAAATAAATAAATAAATAAAATAAAATAAAGAAGGCTTTTACCTTAAGGTATTATAAAAGGGGTAGAGATTAATTAAGTTATCTCTTTAGTAATAGTAAGATCAGTATAAATTAATACTTTTCTTAAATAACCTTAATAAAGAGTATTAGCTCACACTTAGCTAGCTTTATACTTTTAGTTAAAGAGGTAAACTAATTAATGTCTAACCTCCCTAAGTTACACAGGACAGAGCCCCCTTTGTAGCTCTTCTGAGGGACCTTTATAGCTAACTTGATGTAATCTCGCTGCGAAGTATCGAGGTTATGCCTGGCTTCCTTTGTTATCTTTCCATTTTATCTCACTTTTAGATCACTGGCGCGTTACTAGCGCGCCTGTGACTCACGCGTCATTGACACAAGCCAACGTCTGGTCTCGTTGGAGAATGTCCGGCGAATCTTCGTTGTCAGTCTACTAGAAGAGAAGAGAGAAGTGGCGATCTCTATTTGTAGATGGGTGAGATACGCTGTCGAGCCATTGACCATTGAGGAGCTCTCCCATGCCTTGATAGTAGCGACGACATCTGAAAATTTGCCACTGGCAGATATCGACTGCGAAAATTTGTCTGAAGACATCAGAGAGATGTTTGGCGGCATTGTTCAGCTGGTCGGCCTTGACATCAAGTTCTCACACGAGTCCTTCTACACTATTTTCCCATCCGAAGCCGAGACCACAGACGATCTGCAATCATCTTTTATCCGTGGACGGCTTGCCGAAGCTTGCCTGAAGTATCTCATGCGAGAAGATATTCAGAAAAATTACGCCAAGCTGTCCCTTGATAACTTCGAATCGAATCCGCTTTTCGGTCCTCTAGTTCTACCCAGGGACGATTTCCTGTCCTACGCTGTTCGATTCTGGCCCAAGCATCATCAGCTCAGTGATGGAAATCGACCTCTCGACCTTGTCATGAAGTTTTTTAGTCCAACGAGAGCAGGAAGGCCCACCGAAAATGGAATGAAGCGCATTTTCTCCTGTCGAATCCATTTACGCGAATTCACAGAAGCTACGTATCGACAATACCTGTGATAGCTTCCCTCGGATCAGAAGACATTTTGATACAACAAATTGAGAGGGAAAAGCAGCCACTTCTTCTCAGCCGAATGTTTGGCTGGCCATCACCGAGGCAGCGCGACACGGTCACGCAGAAATCGTCCGTGATCTCCTGAACCAAGTAAAAGCTGAAGAGCCCTGGTTACAAGACGCACTTTCTTGGTCGTTGTTCGCTGGAAGTGATGAGGTAGTATCCATCTTGCTCGACAGAATAATCTCCCTGAAATCATTTAGTTGGCCGAGATTCGTCGTGTTTCGTGCTGCTACTGCCGGCTTTGACAGCTTAATGTTAACAATCTCGAAAGCCGGTGGCAACATTGAGTAGCCGCATCCGAGCAAGGGTAACGCCACACCTCTTCAACCTCTTCACAGTGTGGTCTACTGGAGGCAAGAATTCGTTGTGAGAATTCTGCTTGTAATCGAAAGTCAGCCTGAGTGCGCGAGATCATCTTGGTCGAACGCCTCTGCAACTTGCAACCGAGGTGGGCGACTCCATGATCGCGTAAATGCTCCTCGATTCCAAAGCACGTCTCGGGTACAATGACGGCGAGGGAGTATATGTTGTGAACATGGCCATCCAGAAAGGCGAACATGCGGCTCTCAAGTTGCTCCTCGAAGCTGGAGCTGAGTTCAATTCTGGAGAGTTTGAGACGCACAAGTCCTTTCTCCTTCCTCTCACAAGTTTTGCCGTGAGCTGAATCAGACCTGATTATATTCGCTTGCTTATTAAACACGAAGCAGACGTGGAAGTCGAGTCCGCAAATGGGACTCCCCTGTACGTCCTTTGCGACCACGTGGAGTGCATGGACAAGATTGAGCTTCTGCTTGAAAATGGTGCATTGCCCAACAAGATGTACCCTGACAAGCCAATGCTCATCAAACGTACCTGAGAACGAACAAAAAAAAACTTGTCGGGCTTTTTATAATCGACAAGGGTGCTCAGCTAGATGTGAAGGAGGATTGGAACGACGCAGTCCTCAGAACACCCTTGATCTTCGCCATCGACAACTGCACAGTCGAAATGGTAGACTATCTTTTACAGAGAGGGGCGTCTGTGGACTATGTCCCCGGCAAAGGGGTCGAGTCTCCTCTGTTCTCTTCGGCTTTTCACTCGTCAGATATCGATAAGGCCAAGCTACTCCTACGCAAAAATGCAGATCTTCATTGGAAGAGGGAAGACTGCTGGGGGGCTTTACATGCTGCTTACGATATGCCCAATCCTTGTTCCTGTCAAATGGAGCAGACATAACGACCTGAGCGAGGATGGGACCGTTCTGATGTTGGCTGCAAGGTGGAATTTTCCCAAAACCGTGGAGATCCTCCTTGCACACGAGACTCCGCGTGCGGATCTGGAGGTGAAACTTACCCTTTCCCGGGGGGGGTCAAGATGATGACCTCTACAGCAGCACCGCGCTCCATATTTGCGATCAACAATGGCAATTATAGGTGCGCTAGCCTGTTATTCAATGCCGGCGCTCATCTTGACGGGTCGTTGTACAACCTCAGGCTTATCTTGCAGCGTGATCATGGCGATGACTCACAGAAGCTATATTCTCTTGTCGAGCAGTGTCTTGCGCAAGGAGCCGCGGCGAACCATGTCGACGATGATGGAAGTACCGCCCTCCATGGTATAAACAAATTCACAAGAGTCCCAATAGTACAACTGCTCCTCAACTCAGGGGCTCCAGACGATGCAGAAAACGACAGTGGAATGACGCCGTTGGCGGTGGCGGTCGAAAACGGTAACAGAGACGCGGCCTTGTTCCTCATTTGGAGAGGGAGCCGCAGGAACTTCAACAACGCCGCCTTCGGCACCATCTTCCACCTGGCACACTATGATCCGTATTTTCCAGATGATCAAGTCCTAGGTATGGTCAGGATGCTCTTCGACCTCCAAGTTGACCCGACCCGACCTGGTCCAGAACCCGAGTGCGAGTCTTTCCTCTGTTCTGTGGCAGGAAGGACGGAATACAGCCCCCATCGCAAGCGCAAGCTTGTTGAGTACCTCATTGAGACCGCCCATGTCGATCCAAACCAGAGTAGCGGCAACGGTCGAGGATATCCTCTTATCATCGCGGCCTGGAAGCAGGACTGCCATCTGATGGAGTACTTGATCCAGCACGGCGCAAGCCCCAACTCAGCAGACACTCAGGGCCGTCGGGCAATCCATTACGTCGCGAGTATGATCAGCGACAACTCGAGGATCCTCAAGGTTCTGGCCAACGCCGGCGCGGACCTACAAGCGTCAGACAACTTTGGGCGCACGCCGCTACATCTCGCAGCAGGCTACGGCTACTGGGCAATGTGCAAAGCACTGATCGACAAGCTGCCTCAAGGCTTCGACATCAATGTGAAAGATCAAGACGGCTGGACGCCGCTCATGTGGGCTTGCAAACTTGACGGGTCGAACTGTACCGTGGTCGAGGAGCTTGTCAACCTGGGCGCCGACATCTGGACCAAGAGCAGCAACGGCGGCGAATGGTCGGCTCTCAAGCTGGCACGCTTGACGGACATGTCCGATGAGACTCAAAAACTCTTGACGCCGCCGGAAGACCAGAGAGAGCGCGTGGGCAAAGATGGGGTCACGGAGGTCTGGGATCCCGACTGGCACGTCCAGTCACCGGCGAGGCTCGGATCCGGCTTCCAATGCGACAGTTGTCTCCTGGTAACTAGCGTTTCTCCCCAATCCAATAGATGCTCTTGAAAGAAGAATGGAAATACTCACATCATGTGGCCATAGAAATCTCGAGGTCCACGGTACCTTTGCAAGCCCTACAAGGAGGACATCTCACTGTGCTTCAAATGCTTCCCACATCGGGAACAGATGTACGATTCGGGTCACGAGTTTGAAGAGTTTGTCGAGAAGCAGAGCAAGACTCGATCGCGCAGGCAGGCGCAACGCGCAAAGACGCGGGCATCTCGTACATCGGCGGACAGCGATGGCGATCCATCTATTGGGCCAACTTCTTCAGCTGAGAACACCGAAACGGAAAGTGAGGGAGAGATTGATGAAAATGACGACAGCAGTGGTGACGACGACGACGACGATGCTGATGAATGATGGAGGACACTGTAGTGTCATACAACCAAAACGAGCACCAAATTGTCAGTCGTTACAGGAATGTAGGCTGATGAGCGAATGGACAGCTAGCTTCATAACTAGTTTGCGAAGAATGCAAAGGCCCAAGTACGTTAAACCAAATTGAATCATCTGCTTTATTCTTCAGCTTTGGCCTGTCTGAATAGACTCCAGTCGTCATGGCTTTTGCGCGGACCTCAAACCCGGACATTTCGCTGCCACAAGCTCGTCTTTTTTTTTTGGAGCCATGTTCCACCTGAATCTGTTGGAACAGAAGTATCAGCCAAGACCTGACGAGTCTGGGGAGCCTTCAAAACTTGAAATCCTACGAACGATTCTTATTCTCTTTGCTCCATGCTCATACGTCGTCCTGTAGCTTTAAGAGCCTAGAGCAATCTCTGCATTAATATGCACGTGCTCTTGCCTCATGTCTCACGTCCTCAAAGTCAATGCTGTCGAAGAGACTCGCAATCTCCCCGATGCAAATGAGGAAAATCGATACAGTCGTACCGAAGCGACTGTTATTTACTTGACACCAGGGCAAACGTAGTCCGGGTCTGCTGAAAAGCACTTTTCTTGTTCTCCAGGTCAGCAGTCTCTCGACTTACCAAGTAGATTTGTTTCTCATGGTGGCTGGCGCTGGATATCATGACGCGCTGCGTTTGCCTCGATACTTGGCCAGCACGAGCGAGAGTGATGTTCTTCAGTGGTGTTGGACAGCTTGAATGAGTCGGCTGCGTACTACTTGCTGCGTTGGGTTTCAGGCTCTTCGCCCTGATGTGTCGGTGGCTGGGTGGCAGTTGAGACATGTCGTAACTTCGTCTCTTAACGAGAAGTATTTTCTTTTTGGGACGACTTGTCGCAGAGACAATGCTTAAACGGCTACTCGAGCTACGTCTTATTACTACTTTGAGAGGATACGGTTGGATTGGATTTGCTTTGGCTTTGCTTGGTGGATTATGGTCTAAAAATGGTGCTGTAAGTGAAGTCGTGGTCTAAGAATATTCGACTCAAAATTTGCAACACTCTCTATTTTCCTCTCAAAAAAAGGGTGCGGAAGGGGGGATTAAAGGGAATATATGTTCTCGACATCCGGCTGCTCAACCTCTTGTCGGCCCGAGTTCTTCGTCTCGTTGGTTATGGACATGCCGGGGGTTGTTGTTGGACGGCCCAACCCATAGGACAACTCAGCCCCTTGCGTCGACCAAGGGCGGGCACTTGGCAGGAATGCATATCATTGGCTGATGTAGAGGTTTGGCTGCGTTTCAGCAATATGGTGGATTCTGAGCTATAAGATCCACGTCTTCGCACAGCTGCCTTGTTCAGCGGCTGCCCCCGCCCCCCCCC
>JMQE01001317.1:0-24701 GCA_000731825.1 Hypocrella siamensis | reverse complement strand
CGATAACCTGCCTATGACGATGACTAGCCCTGCACACTAAATATCGTCTTAGACCTGCTTTACTGTAGGTCGTAGGACGAGGAGGTGGTGACGAGACGGCGTCTTTTTTGGGGTGGCAAGCGCAGGCGGTCTCATGACCTTACTTTCCGCGATAACACGCCTCCACTTGACGTGACTTCAACGGGAGCCACCAAGCCCCGCAATTCAGGTACCCGGTTTGCTCTGCTTCTAGCCCTCTCTCCTCACTCAACCCACTGTTTGTGACCCAACAGGTGCGGACACATCCAGAAAAGTTCAGACACACTGTAGGTACATGGGCACCTGTACATGGGCATGCTCGTAGGCGGCTGACCAGCAAATAAGGCCGCGGATTATGCATGGATGGATGGCAACTCGGCAAGAGCAAAATGCACTGGAGAGTAACTTGACCTGCAAGATGGCGTCGACTGGTCTGTCTGGTCTGTGCTCCGTGTGCTCCGCTCCGCACCCCACAATTGCCTGCTGATGGCGCATTTGAAAGCGGCCACCTGATCGACCCAGGAGAGACGCAGCCATGTTGATGTTGCCTCGGCTGTGAGGTACTGACTGGCACTACATGCCTCGAACTTTCCTTCTGATTTTCTTTTCGGAAATGTAGGCACTCTTGCTACAATACGTCCGTACAACGAGCCACCCACGAACCCGCATCAGGTGTCGTTGGCCCCAAGTTGACCCGCACGACTCACGGCATCAGATGGACTTGACCAGATAGACGAAACACCAGTCCAGACTTGCTCGGGTCATCATGGAACGCTTGCTGCCATCACCACAAGTCCCAAAGCTGCAGACGACGCCGCCAAAGCCCCCGTACCAAACTGGACCTTGCCTGGCTTAGCCTGCGCCAACGGGAAATTGGTCCTCGCCGTTCGGCATGACACTCCTGCCGTCATATCGGGAAGCCACGGACAAGCCAGACTGGCTGCAGCTGGTCGCGCCATATTTCCGATTTAGTGATTACAGCGCTCTGTGTCTGGTTTGTCACCGATTTCGAGACACCTTTGCACGCTATCTGTGGCGAGACCTGCTCAACTCCGTTAGGCTCCTCGGTCTCGACCCAGCAGACGGTAGGTGTGCCGCCCTGCCGCCCTGTCTCCTTGATGCCTGGGAAACAAACGCCTTACCAAAAACTTGCATTGGCCTTTTGTTCATCTTCGTTCGTTCATGCTCACCCAGACTTGAAGCTGACCAAGCTCGTCATGCACAGAGTTGGATTGGTGGCTAAGATTTGTATTTGACAAACTCGATGGTATTTCCGAACCCACCAGAGCTCTGGTCCACGTTCTTGATGCAAGAGGCTTCGCCAAATCCGCATACAGTTTCTTTTTGGGACATGAGGGAAGAGATTTGACGGGAAGCTTTCAGCATGCATTGAAAATCTTGCCAAATGTGAATGCCATCCTCGTCGATGGTCACGCAGACCTTGACCTGGCCTTGTTGATTGATGCCAACTCCCCACGTACTCACTGCAGACATCTCAAGGTCTTGTCCATGGCAGACTGTCCCCGGGAGCTGCCAAAGACCTTCTTTATGGCGTCCTGTTTTCGCTCTCTGGTGTACCTCGACGCCTCGAACCTGCCTGGCTCTGTTCTACCGATGCTGATGAGCCGCCCATTAATCTCGTCACTACGAATTCTGAAGTTGAGGGGCCGAGAAGTAACTGATGCCACGTTTGGTCAACTGACCAGCCACTTCGGACGTCAGCTCTGGAGCCTGGATGTCAGCAACAACAAGATCACGGATGATGGTATCCAGAACCTTGTGGAGCGGTGCCTGCCGGTCACAAATCTTCGGACTGATGAGCACCACCAAGTCGAGGGAACGGTAGTTCAGGAACCGGGCGGTTCAAAGTACTACGGGCCATTTTGGTCCATTGAAGAATCAAGCATGAGCGCATCCTACCACCACCCCGAGCGATATCTGGTAGATGCTCCAGCGTACGCGGCAGAAGCTCATTCAGGAGCGCGAGGACGCCGCGTAGTCAGGTCGGATGGCGAATCGAGCCCTAGGCAAGACACGGCAGATGCAGCGACACGCGTCTTGGCGGCATTTCACGATGACCATGTCCAACTCGAGAGCTACCGACAATCGTTGGGCATAACCACTTTGGAGCTGTCGTTCAACTTCGTAACTGCCGTGGGCCTTCAGAAGCTGCTCAACATATCATCCGGGCACATCGAGGATTTGGCTTGCAATGCCCCGCTGCATCTGCCGGCCGCGGGGAGATACCGCAAGATGTGGCCCGACGGAGCCAGTTTGCGCGGTTTCCTGGGAGCAGCGCACTGCTTGAGACCAGTCATGTCTCCCCATCTCCGCAGACTCCGACTACACCATTCTGTCGTCACGAATATACCAACGCTCGAGATGAGTGGCCTGTCACTCGCGTCCAGGGCCTTCCTGGCCGAGACGATTGTCCGAGAGCGGGCGGACGCCGTCTATCCCCAGACCTTCACACCTGACATGAACCCGCGATTGTCTTCACTGACCTTGACCTGTCTGCCTCGCCGGTCGTCTGGGCCCTTGCTGTCCCGACTGGCAGGCTTTATTGAGTTGCTCTCCTTCCAGGAACATGCCATAAAAGGCGTTTCGCGGTCGATGTCGACCGGACTCGGCAGACGCGGCCCCGGCGTGTTAAAGGGTCTGAGACATTTGCGTCTGGAGTTCGAACCCGACAGTCTGGGAGACGACGGGTTTTACACCTCTGTGGATCTGGATGCCGAAACATTCATGGAGAGCGGAGACGAAGTGTTCAGCTTTTTCGACGATGAGCGGGGAAACAGACGAGTCTCGGCTATGTCGTCGACGTCTTACACCGGCCAAGAATCAGAGTCAAATACCAGAGGTGTGAGCAATGACGGCGAACGGGTTGCGGGCGCAGTCTCATTCGTGGGGTCCGGCCAAGACAAGTCGGACTTTGTGACGCATTTCGGTGACTGGAATGGTCAGTCCTTTTCCGTCCAGGTTTGGATTGGTCACGAAGGCCCGAATCAGTCTGAAGTGCTGAAATGCTACCGGCAGATGGTTCTCGAACTCGGTGTTCGAGACGGCGTTGGGCCGGTGACGCCGGCTCAATTACAAGCGGGTGCCCCGCGCAAGACGTTCATATACCATGTTGCGTGGAGCGCCGCAGTCATGCCGCGAGAGCTGAAGCCGCCAAGACCGGAGGAGCTCTCTGGAATGCGTGACGTGCTTGACGGGCTCAGGACATACCGCTTACATGGACGGTTCGAGTGTACGCAGCATGGAAAATTGTCGAAGCTTGATGGATGCTCCAGGCTCTCCAAGGCATCACCTCCTCCCTCATGGACTGGGCGATTGGAAGTCTCAACAGAGCCAGCACCACCCGGTTCATCACCAATGCACCAATCCTGGAGATGACTTACGATGTTCCCGGCTTTAATGAGTTCCATCTCTTGGCATGAGAGGGGGATGAGGCGTAACCTTTTTTCCCTTTCTCCCTTTCTTCGCCCCCATCTCCCTCTCTCTCTCTTCAAAGTAAGCCTCTCGTCCTACCTTGGCTTTGCCTCGGCAACAGATGAGAGAGTGCAAGATTGAGCAGCGCATCCATGTCAGCGAGAGAGGCTCAGAACACGAAGAGGTCCCACGTCAAAGTCGCAGTCGGTACGTGATACAGATTCTACGTTGACGCCCGAGAGCTGGATGGAATGGAATGGACGGCTTGGGCCGATGCTGACGTGGCATAGAAAGCAATGTTGTATCCGCCGAAAGAGTGGACCGAAGGATGAGACCTGCACGTTTCCCACCAGAGACTTGAGACCCTTTCCCCCCCTCCCCCCCCCCTCTCTCTCTCTTGCTCTCTCTCTTGCTCTCTTCTGCTCTCTCTTGCTCTTCTTTTTGTATCAATTTGTTCTCTCGGTATGGAAACAGATGAATAATCTCCATTTGGAAGAATTTGTTGAATCGAGACGTGAGAGCAAAGTGTCGTCGTGCTGGACCTTTTGTTCCATCCAGCCAACGAGCTTGAACCAAAGAGATTTCGATTTATTCCCTGGCTTGGCAGCCCGTTAGACCAGTCAAATCATTTTACAGCCAGCATCATGGTAGTTGCAAGTGGACAGCACAAACGAGATAGAGCTACCTTGTGGCGGGAGCGTGGGGGTTTGGAGTCGCGCGCGGAGACTTCTCAGACAGATGAGAACAAGAAAGAGCGTTTGAATCACGACGTGTTTCAAAAGTTTGGTGGCGTCACAGCGGCAGTGGCGTTGGAACGGTCAAGAGGCAGAAACCGGCATAAGGCCGAGAGTCTTTATGATTCAGGGGACCATGCAGCTGCAGCTACATGCGCCACTTGTACTGTACGTAGCTGGCCGCAGAGGAATGCTTCTGACCGTGAGAAAGAGGAACAACTCGTCGATGCCGTGTGTGTGTGTGTGTGTGTGTGTATGTCTCTGTCTCTCTCTCTACGTGGTGTGTGTGTGTGTTTCTGTGAGTGTTACACAGACCAAAGTGGATGTCTGTGTAACTAGCGGGATCGCGGAGAATTGTCCCGTCTCAGGTCTAAGATCTGAATGCGGGAGGCTCATTTTCTTCGAGCTTTCTTGTTTTTTTTTTTTCCTACGTTGCAGGGTGATATTTGTCTGTGATGGGGGCTGCATATGCCGGTTCATGTCGCTGCAAATGCACCGTTCGCAACGACAATCGCTTCCGCGGCTCAAAGCGACCTAAACTTGGAGGTCGGTTTAGATTGAAACAGCTGGCCATGTCTCTCGTGTCTGGTGACGATGTGCTGACGATGTGCTGGTCGTGAAGAGGAACGAAGCAGTACTTCGTACCCAATGTGCATAGGAATGTACATATGAATGTACTACTAGTCTAGCCAAAATCTGCCAGGTGCACGTCAATTGGTTTGATTGGCCCATTGACAGACGACGGGTTCTCGATTTCGAACTGCCTGTACCTGGCTGAAGTAGACACCTGGAAGAGAACGCCTCGCTGAGAGCTGGCGGCGCCTCTCGTGGCCATGTCGTCCACCCGGCCACAGAACGCACACCACAGCGCACGATAGGCGGGCAGGCAGGCAGGCAGGCAGGCAGGCAGGCAGGCAGGCGGGCGGGCGGCATATCCGTCTGCAAGCCAACGGAGGGAACCAGGCACCATGACGACCAGTCCCTCCGACACCGACCACTTTCTGCAGCGCGCATATGCGCTGGCCGATGAAGCCTCGGCGCGGCATCTGTACGACGAATGGAGCGGCGCATATGACGCCCACCTCGGCAGCGCGGGCTACGCATCCCCCCGACGAGCGGTGCTTGCCGTCACGGATAACCTCTCGCCCGCCTCTCGCCCGGACACGCTCACCATCCTGGACGCAGGCTGCGGCACGGGGCTCGTGGGCGACTGCCTCGCACGGTCGTCCCTCGCCGGCCATCTCGTCCTCGACGGACTGGACCTGAGTGCCGGCATGCTGGCCGTTGCAAGGAGCAAGGGGACCTACCGACACCTCGGGACAGGCAACCTCAACGAGAGAATCGGGTCGCTTGCGCCGGGCACGAGCTACGACGTGGTCATTTGCGTCGGGACTCTGACCAAGGGCCACGTCGGGCCCGGGGCGCTGAGCGAGCTTGCCCGCCTGACGGCCGACGAGGGGCTCATTGTCGCCACGGTGCACGCGGACATTTGGGAGAGCGGCGGCTATCGGGCCCAGGTCGAGGCTATGCAGAGGGGCGGCGTCGTCAGGGTCCTGGGCACGGATGAGTTCGGCATCCTCGAGGAGGAGAGCACAGGGGGGAGGATGGTGGTGTTGAGAAAGGCGTCGCGGCCGAGCGTCGACAAAGAATGACAAGAGGGAGAAGGGAGGGAAATCTAACAGAGTCTGACGCGATAGTATCAAATGCTGTCGGTCCGCTATCGCCTTGGAGGTTTTTTCCTTCTTTGTCTTTCTCTCCCCAGAAATGCCTCGGATACAACACCCATCCAACGACCTGTCAAGATGTCAAACCATATTTGGGCGAAGGGCAAAAGAAACCTCCGTATGAGATTTCTTTGTCTCCCTAATTCTTAAAAATTCCTGTAATTTGAAGAAGCGCTTCTTTTTTTTCCTCTTTTTTATTTCTCGTCAAGATTAAGAGAGGGATAGCAACGACATATTGGCTTCAATCCCCCAAATTCTTCCTCTTATCTTCGCCCGAACAGCATCGGCCACACGGGATGCTGTGCACAAAGACGACTCGTTCGGGAGAATGAGGCGTTTGGGTCCAGGCTCACGTCAAGAAGTCTCGGAAGATGATTCGCGCCCAGGTGCTGGAATTTCATGAGTAGGACGAAGCCCTGACTTGTGTTTTGCGTAACGCCAGGCAAGGGTGAGAACGTTGTCGCCGCGCCACAGACAACGACTCGTGCAAAACATTTATAAAAAAAAAAAAGAAAGAAAGAAGATGGCTTTAATTGACCGTGCTTAGGCAATGAAATTTATGTAAGAAACATGTTGGTTGGACGAGAGATTTGGCGGTGAAGAGGGGTCCAGTGTAATGGTCAACTTTTTTGTCTCTGCTCCTCCTCTAATTTCCTCTCTTGCCCTCTCTTTCCATTTCTTTCTTTTTTTTTGTTCTTCTTTGTCAGGTGGTGGTGTGTTTCCTTCCTTTTACGTGTTGTTTGGCTTGGCCCAATTAACTTGACACCTGCTGACACCTGTCGGGTTTCCCCATCCCCAGATTATGAACCGGTTGCGCCCCCCTCCCCACCCAAAAAGACGGGGGATTGCTTCACGTGTGTTTCTGAAGTGGGATCGGCTGCGCTTAAATCAAGAGCCGCGAAACGGGCGTCTAGATGCAATTAATTTCGCAAAGAGTGCAAGCTCCCTCTGTTTTTTTTTTAACCTAAGTTGGCTTATTTGATTTGGATCATAGAGCCTCCTCTTCTTTCTTTTCCTTTCATTCTCTCTAATTCTCTCTAATTCTCCATGCTTTGTTCTATTTTCTTTTCTTGCATGCTCCAGGGCTGGCTGGCTAGGCTGGTGCG
Source organism: Hypocrella siamensis (assembly GCA_000731825.1). NCBI lineage: Eukaryota > Fungi > Ascomycota > Sordariomycetes > Hypocreales > Clavicipitaceae > Hypocrella > Hypocrella siamensis. The sequence continues at coordinate 17,687 of JMQE01001317.1, read as the reverse complement.
TGTTTGATTTGATTTGATTTAATTTAATTCTTTTGTTTTCTATACACACTTTTTGTGAGGCAGGCCTTTTTTGTTCTATAATTATTCTTCTTTGGTCATTTCACTTGCCGCCATGACACGAAAAACCCGGCCCTTTGTCCTGCTGGCCACCACAACGACGCTGGCCGTCCTCGCGTCGGCGGCGTCGCCGCTGTCCCTCGGCTCCGACGAGGCCATCAAGCAGTCGGCCGGCCTCGTCGCCTGGGACATGCTGCAGTACTACAAGGGCAACCTCAGCGGCGGCACGCCGGGGATTCTGCCCGGCCCGCCGCCCGCAGGCGACTACTACTGGTGGGAGGGGGGCGCCATGTGGGGGACGCTCATTGACTACTGGGCCTGGACAGGTGACGCCACCTACAACAACGAAGTGACGCAGGCGATGCAATTTCAGGTCGGCGAGACGCGCGACTACATGCCGCGCAACGTCACGGCCTCGCTCGGCAACGATGACCAGGCCTTCTGGGGTATGTCGGCCATGTCAGCCGCTGAAAACCGCTTTCCCGATCCGCCCGCGGGCAAGCCCGGCTGGCTGGCTCTGGCCCAGGCCGTCTTCAACACCCAGGCAAGTCCCCAGCGGCACGACGAGACGTGCGGCGGTGGTCTGCGCTGGCAAATTCCCTTTGCCAACAACGGCTACGACTACAAGAACAGTGCGTCGCCTCCCCTGTCCCTCCGTCTATGTATCTCTGTATCTCTGTATGTGCGGGCGTGCGTGTGATGGCTGACCGGCTGACTTGCCCAGGCATCGCCAACGGCTGCTTCTTCAACCTAGGCGCCCGCCTGGCTCGCTACACCGGCAACACCACCTACTCAGACTGGGCCGAAAGGACGTGGACCTGGATGGAGCAGGTCGGCCTCCTCCACGCCGACTCGTACGCCATTTACGACGGCGGCCACGTCGACCACGACTGCAGGGACATCAACCTGGTCCAGTACTCGTACAACAATGCCGTTTTTGCCCACGGCGCCGCCTTCATGTACAACTTTGTGCGTTTGTCCTCCCCCTTTTGTCCTGACCTGAAGCATGCAAGGCAGTTTTTCCAGGATGCATCGATCGGCCACGTGCTGACTGAATGACTGACTGACTGACTGACTGACGACGCGAGAGCAGACCAATGGCGACGCCAAGTGGCAGGAGCGCCTCGACCGCCTCATCACTTACGGCCTCAAGACCTTCTTCCCGCAGGGCGTGGCCGTCGAGATCTCGTGCGAGCCCCAAAACGTCTGCAAGACCGACATGTTCACCTACAAGGGCTTCGTGCACCGCTGGTACTCGGTCGTGTCGCAGCTGGCCCCCTTCACGGCCGACCGCATCCTGCCGGTGCTGAGGAACTCGGCCCAGGCGGCCGTCGACTCGTGCACCGGCGGCCCCAGCGGTCGCGAGTGCGGGCTGCACTGGAGCTCGCGCCAGTACGACGGCGTCACCGGCGCCGGCCAGGAGATGAGCGTCCTGGCCGCCCTCGAGAGCCTGCTCATCACCTCGGCCCGGCCCCCCGTCACCGCAAGCACGGGCGGCACGAGCCCCTCGGATCCCGACGCCGGCGGCGACGGCTCCGTCGGCCGCAAGCTCAAGCCCGTCTCGCCCGGCGACAGGGTCGGCGCCAGCCTCCTCACCCTCCTGATACTGGGACTGGGCTGTGGCGTCTTTGGTTGCATGGGCGACATGGATCAATTCGTTGTTCGCCTTGGCGGTAGCCGTCGTGGTGATGAGGAACTCGGCCGCCACGAACCAAAAGGGTGATTTGAAGCTCAGTGCCTTGTTTATCTCGGGGTGCGACATGTACATAGACATACATATACAGGTATATACGGGTACATACATATGTAGATAGTGATGAAAGTAGATATAAGCTCGCCGCGAGGCATTTTTCCACCCACCAAATTACAAAATAACATAAGAAGAAGCATCCTGATCCACATCGTCTCATCTCTTACTTCCTCGCAACGCATTACTGATTCTCCCCTTTTTCCCTGCCTGCCCCTTTGTTCTCTCTCTTTTTGGTAGATGTATAGCTTCCACCTCTTGGTTTCAAGGTTGGGTTTCCTTTTTTTATTCTTCCATCTACGTGTATCTATCTAATCAGTGTCTTTCCATCCAACAGTTACTCTCTTCCAAAATCCACAAGTATCCTTATTCAAAACACACAAGACTATCTTGAAAACACAAATATATTGTACCTGCCCTTTCCTCCCCCCGCGCCTAATCTCACACACACACACACAGAGCCCAAGCCTTTGCTTTTCCCCGCACGCCTTGGCTCTCAATCCCAATCCAACCAATCAAGCCCCGCCATCCATCGTCCTCCTCGCCCAATCCGGCAAGAAAGCCATTCCTTCTTTTTCATGCACGGCTATTTTTACCCCGGGCCGAGAAAAACAAAATCACCCGCAAGGGCGAGTGTGAAGAGGGTCGCTTCCCATTTAAGCCAGGCACGGCAAGCAGTACACACCCAACAACGGATACCTACATGAGGTACTATGTGAGAGGTATTTCGGGAAAGAGTTGACAACATGAAGCGTGAAAATGCCACGAGATCCCTCCCTCTAGCGTGGCGAGACTGGATGCAGAGGTGGACGTTTACGCGATTTGAAATTGTGTGGCTGCCTCGAATCAGCGTCTACGTTTATTGGCCTGGATCGACTTCAACCATGATACCTCCTTGGCAGGAACCTCTATGATAAAATGATGCATGTCTGGACAGTGATCCCCTTCTGCACGCGGGTGCGATTGACGTGTCAAGAACTGCAGCGGCATTACCTAATAATGAAACATTGTATTACTTGTTTCTAGGATCTTGGAGAGGCCCGACCGAGCGCTTCAGTCTGACAGCCAGCTAGCTATCGCACAAGACTCATGGTAGCCAGGCGCGCACGTTCAGAATGCCGGAAGACAAAATCGAAAGTCGCGCCCGCACCCCAAGGAGCCTCTGAGATTGGCCCGGGACTCGCCATGGAAATACGCAATGGCGTGGGCCGACCATGATTGTCTGTTCCTTGCCCACTTCCAACCCTCACGATATGCCCGTCAGCCGATCTCCCCGAGAGAGTCCCGGCATCGCGCAAGGATTGCTTCAGCCTCATTCGACGGCGATGCAGCCTAGGAGCTCGAGCCAGCGCTCCAAATGGTGGCCCCTGTTTCAAATGACACGACGCCGAATCTTGCTGCACCGGCGGACCAATGTCCCACTCACAGGCCAGAACGGCAAAGCGCACCTTTTCAGGACACTCATGCTGGCCAAGTGTGCTTTCCTTGGCATATTTTACGAAGCTCGCGCGGAGCCATTGGCTCACCTGCATCACGTCACATTTCATGATCCAACCTTGAGGCTCAGCCTCGTAATATAGCCTGTTTTCGGCTCGAAATCTTGCTCTGCCCCTGCTGAACTTCAGCTGATTGGGACGAACGGATTAGAACCAGGATCAGGCACGACGTGGACTCACCATACGGAGAGCCGTTCCTTGGTTTTTGCATCTTTGTACGCCAGCTCCGGCCGTCTCCTGCGGACAATGAGGTGATCTAACAAGAAGAACTCTTCCAGTTTTGGTAGGTGTCTTGCCAGCAACTGGTACAGGTGCGCCGGATAGGCGTCAACTCGGCGAGGGTCCCATTCGAGGTTCCACGCGTAAGAGTATCGTACTGCGAGTCGCCGGACGTGCTTGAGCGATGGGCAAAGTAGGTTCACTGGCAGATCTTGACCACTCTGGTAAAAGTCCAATGGCAAATACTCCAAGAGCACAACGTCAGAGGAGCCGCCCAGGGAGATAAGTTTCCCGCAGTCCGTCTTCAACGTGTCCGCCCGCCTGCACAATCGTTTTGCAACGCGCTGAGATTCGATGCACGTTAACAAGAGGGTCATGATCTGTTGCCGGAGCAATCTATAATGGGACTTGTCGGCCCTGAGGGACGCATCGCATGGCATCAAACTAGACGGGGGCCTCATTTGCACATTCCTATCATTGCTGGCCGATCCAGACCAAGTGCGGTCGGCTGCTTGCAGCTTCAGGAAATGCAGACCTGGAGCAGACACATAGTCTTCCCAGACTCGTTGGCGTAGCTCGGGCGGCAGTTGCGGGAAAAGGATGAAATCTCGGCATCCATTCGGAATCTTGAAGTGGACGTTGGGCAGCATGGCGCCCGGAGATTCGTTTTGTTTAGGGGTGGTAAGCCGTTGGAAAATTTCGATACGGAGGCTGTAGAATGCGTGACAAAGAGATTTCGTCTAGAACAGGATGGATATTTGGCAGCTCCTCGATTTGCGTGCGCTGGAGGAGAGAAGGAGAAGAGCCAACAATGGAAAGAAAGAAAAAAAGGTGAATCAAAATTCAAGTAGAGAGGGTCAGAGAGAAGACACCCGAAATCAATGAATGAATGGACGAAACGTGAACAGGTGGCGCTCAGCCAACGCAAGTCAGCATTTGGAAGATGAATGAAATATTGAGCGATGACGAGGGTCCGGAGAGTCAAGACGCGTAAAGAGATTGGCGAGTGTAGCCTGAGGATGAATCACTGTCTTCAAGCGTCGTCTGGAAAAAAGAGTCACAGCGGGAGAGCAAAACAGGTAACTAGAAGAAGAGGGAGGAGAGAGGGAACTTGTTCAAAGCCTCGTCTGCGTGCCTGCTAGATTCAAAAGGAAGCACCGGCCAGCGCCTCCTGCGCTTTGTGTCGTCTGTGCATGTCGTGTGCCTCGCCTTGTTCGCTTGTCCTCTCCTCATCCGACTTCTTCGCCTCACTCGCCCAGACACAAATGCTCGCGCAGAAAGTCGATTTGGCACTTGATGTTGTTATCAAAACCCACGCCAGCGTAGCCATCGAAATGACCGCCGGGAAGAAGGTGGAGGCGTTTGGGCTCCCGCGCCCGAGAATAGGCCTCCAGAGCAAGTTCCGTGGGTGCCACGACGTCGTTTCGCGCCACCGTCATCAAGAGAGGTGTCGGGGAAATGCGGTGAATGTACGCAGATGAGTATGAGGCACGGAGACCCTCGAGCCTGCACGTCATGTCAGTCTGGCGATGCTCTATGTTTTCTCGTTGTAAACGAGGAAGCTTACGCACGATTTCAGAGTCAGCTCGTTCTTCCAGGCGCTCTTCTCAGCCCAGCGACTGAAATAGGCATAGCTGTCTGGCGACGGCAGGGCGCAGGGCTTGAAGGCATCTTGGTCAACGACGGGGAAGACGGCCGGGGGGGCGCCCTTGGCTCGCTCCTGTCGATCTGCACCACACGACTCAGTCCAAATGAAGAGATCTAGGGGGCAATCTCGCGATGAAGCCATCTTGTATGCCCGCGGACCTACCATGCTGGAAGGCCTTGTTCAGCGCTGCGACCAAGTCGGACCTGACGGCGCTGTGGAAGTTGGCCCAGCCGTCGACGCCGGGCATCTGAGACAGGACACAGCGGACTCTCCTGTCGACGGCCCCGACAACGAGCACATTGCCTCCGCTGGAAGAGGTGCCCCAGACACCAATCCTGTCGGCATCGACGTCGGGCCGCAGCTGGGCATAGGTGATGGCATCCGAGTAGTCGCTCTGCTGCTGGGCGGGGAGGAATTCCTGGCGCGGGTGACCTGGCGCGGCGTCGCTGGCCCCGAAGCCGCGGTTGTCGTAGACGAGACAAGCCAAGGGGAGGGAGGAGACAAAAGACTGGGCAAAGGAGTCGAGGTCCATCTCCTTCAACCCTGACAAGCCGTGGGACATGACCAGACAAGGGAGACGACCGGGGGCCTTTTCGGGCTTGAAGAACCAGCCGCGCAGAGTGACTCTGTCACAGGTTTGAAAGCTCACGTCTTGGCGCATCTTTTGCATGGACGGGAGAAAGGAGGGGGGTGATCAAGCGAGTGTCAGTCCAGGTCATTGCCGAGCAGAGGTTCTGGTCATGGTCATGATCATGGTAAAGGTAATGAATGGTCTTGATAATGGTGTCATGGCACGAGAGTATCTGTGTCTGTGCTTGAGCGTCCAAGCATGTCACGTCACGCCACGCCGTCGTCGACAATGACCATAATGATACGAGACGAAGATTGGTGTCAAGATATCTGAGATACGCACAAACATGTATTGTACTGTAGGAACTGTAGGTAGGAGTGGGTCCTGGTGCATATCATGCACACATGAAGTATAGATGCCTATGTACGTGCATTAACATCTATGTATAATTCTGCATACTATGCTCGCCGATTTGAATCCACGTTGCAGTCAGGCACACGATGACGCCCAGTGGGGATCACGAGGGTCTCCGTCTTGATTTTCAAGAAGAAAAAAATTAAAGAGAGAGAGAGAGGGAGAGAGGGAGAGAGGGAGAGACAAACGAGAGAGAGAGAAAGCAGCAAATCATCGCCCAAAGTTTTGACGGATCAGCTCGTCAATGTCGTCATAAGCGCGCTCCACCGCCAGAAACGGGTGGGTTGCAGCAGACGGCCCAGGATCGTCGATAGCATTGACGGTGCGCAGGCTTCCATCTGGACCGATCTCGAGGACGGTCCCGCCCACATACTGCTCGTTGGTGATGAGGCCGAGGATGGCATGGGCCACCTGGTCGGGAGTGGTCCACTTGATGTCGAACCCCTGAGGGACGTGTTGGAGCTTGTCTTGGCTCCAAAAGGCCGTCTTGACCAGGCCCGGGGCGACGGCGTTGACGCGGATGTTGAATCTCGGCTCGAGCTGGGCCAGGGACCGGACGAGGCCAGAGATGGCATGCTTGCCGGCGGCGTACAGAGGCGTCTGGAAGATGGGCACCTGGGCGGCGATGGAGGACATGTGGACGACGACGCCGTGGCCCAGCTTCTGTCGCAGAAATGAGTCAATGGCCAGCTGCGTCGCGCGGGCTGGGTGGCCGATGTTGACGTCGAGCTGCTTGAAGGACGAGGCCTGCGTCGTGTCCTGGCCCTGAAACGGACACCAAAAGTTGGACACGCCCTGGCAGCCAACGTCACAACGACGACGTCGTCGTCGTCTTCGTCAGCCTGCACACCCACCAGATGCTCCCGGAGGGTCCTACACGAGAACTCGGAAGCCAAGGTCGGGGGGGCACGCAAAACTCACCACCGGCTCAAAAATGCCCGCGCATGGAATCACAATGTCCAGACGGCCAAACTCGTCCAGCGCATGGCCAAAGGCTCGCTCGAGCTGATGCCACAGTGTCACGTCCGTCTCGACGAAGGAGACGCGTGTTTGCGCCTCCCCATGGGGTTCGAGGAGCTCCTGAACCTCACTGGTCAGCGCCAGGTCGGCAATGACGACGTTGCATCCTCCCGCTCGGAGCTGGCGAGAGATTGCGAGGCCGATGCCAGCTGCGCCGCCGGTTACCAAAGCAGCCTTGGCGCGAATTTCCAGCGCCATGCTTGATCTTGCTTGGTTCGGTTTGGTCCAGCAACGGGCAGCGTGCTCTCTTTATGTTGCCGTGTCAGCGGCATCATCGTCCTCAGCTCCGTTCGCTTCCACCTCTTCATCAGCCGAATTCAACAGTCCCCGCCTGCCAAAGCTCGCATCTACTAGTCCATCTTATTTCTGCAAGCCATTCTTTGCCCACTTGGTTCATGGCGTGCCATGCCGTGCTGTGGCGTGCCGTGCCGCGCGTAATCCTGGCCCTCCCCTCCTCCTTCTCCGCCAACCGCCACAACAAGATATACTATTTGTCCACGCCCGACGGCGAGATTTATAAGAGACTGACCCGACATGATACTTCAGCAGGACGAGCGACAGAGAGCGGCATCAATGGCTCTTGTCCCGTCAGTTTTGCCCCGTTCAGGCCAAAGCTGAAAAGGCATGACGCTTGCTCCCCTCTCTCAAGCCCTGCCACTTTCGTCCACGTCAGTCACGAAACTGTCATGGGCTACTACGGCTGAGATAAAGGCGCTTGATCAGAAACACTACCCCTTCACTTTTGCCAAGGTGCATGACTTTGCCTGCCGTCCTACGTACAAATGCGTCATGGTCTTGCACTAGACAGCCCAGGATATAAAGCGCGAGCTGCTATTCGTCAGATTACAAACTTATCATGACAACCCCTCCTCGACGACCAGTCAAGAGGATGAGAAAGCAAGCAGCAGTGCACATGTACGTATGTATGTACATGTGTACGTGTCTAGGTCGGTACGTATCGTTCTTCGCAGCCCACGTGCTCAGCCTATTGACCCAAAGATTTCGTACCTCTCTAGATGGCCACGTCCGTCAAGAAAACAAGCAACAAGCCAAAACACCATCTTTTTTTGGCTCACACCGCACACTGAAACTCGTCGCATAACGTCTCGCATGGCACCGTATCTTGCTCTAGCCATCGAGATGCCCGTCATTAATAGTAGAGCGCATCCCCCCCCCCCGCGGACCCCCCCCCCCCTCCTCTTGCACCTCAGTGACCAAAAAAAACGTATAAGTAGACAGCTATGTGATGCCTTTTTTTTTATTCTTGCTCTAGCGAAGAGAAAATATCAAAACCTCCTTGTTCCATCGCGCTTCTTATCCTTTATTCTCCTTCAGAAAGTAAACGAAATCGACAAGTTCAGTTATAGCAGCATCAGCAACAGTTCGTTAGGAGAAGGGAAAGAACCCCCCCCCCCAACCGTGCGTCATGTCAGCTTCTATCCGAGTCGCATTCTCTGCACCGTACCGGAGCAAGGCGTTTCTCACCATCATGATTGGCGCAGCAGGTCAGTGGGTTTTTCTTCTTCTTTTCTAACAATAATCGATGGAGCCTTTTTTTTTCCCTCTCCTTCTTTTTGGCCTTGTTCCGTCTTGAACAGTTTGGGGCTAACGAAGACCCCCTTAGCTGCCGTCCTGGGTACCACCTTCCCCACCATCCCAGCCGGTCGCGGGATCCGGGGCTATGGATCCCTCCCTTGTCGCTTGTGATGGATGCGCCCCCAAGGTCAAAACTGCTCAGGGCGCACAACGTCAAGCGGCTGCCCGATATTCGCGGACTAGCTGCTCAAACTGGGCGAGTAGTTCGAGTTGGGAAATGATCAGGAAGCAAACGGGGGTGACGAGGGAGGCGCATCTCGCCACTTTTATTAGCTCTTTTATGAACGTCCTGAAAACAAAATATAGATCTCAAGAATCCTGACGAGAGATCTACCGGGACCAGGACATCCGTTGGATAGGTCTGGCTTGCTGTAGCAACTGCGAGCTGGGCACAGGTGACCCGCCCGGGCTCCTAGTCCAATCTCCCGAGGAGGTCATTTCCAACGTGCCTCTACTGTTGCCAAACTCTTTGCAATGCATGAATTAGAGAAACGCCATGCCACAGCACTGTGATGCTTCCATCGCATGACGCTGCAGATTCTATTCTAGTCTTGTAAATCCACCAATCACGCACAGTCCACCAACTACCACGAAACCATGTTAACTCGGAAGGAAACAACTGTCCGTCTCGCCTCAGATCGATGACTCGGTCTATACACACATGTTGTTACAAATCCTGCCACCGCCACTGCTACCCCTTTGTGTTGATGTTGCTGCTGCTGCTGCTGCTGCTGCTGCTGCTGTTGTTGTTGTTGTTGTTGTTGTTGTTGTTGTTGTCGTTGTTGTTGTCGTAAATGTAATCGTCGACATTGTTATGGTTTCTCTTCCCTCTTGTTCGCATTGTCGACCTTATTTGGCAATTTCAACGCCACCAGTGGCACCCAAGGCCTTTTTCAGGTCACCTGTGATGAATAATGAGTAACGTGACGTCCCCCATCAAAAAAATTCCCGCGGATTTGCTTTCCGAGCTTACCGTAAATGGCAAACTGACCAGCAGTCAGAGTACCGACCATGAAGAGACGAGCACCAATGCCAGTGTAAGAGCCACGAAGACCGAGCTCCTTGGCGATCTTGATGAGACGGGAAGTCGTTCCCTCACCGGGAAGCCCCTTGGTCTTGTTGATCTTGGAGAGCATGGTGTCGGCGGGTTGAGAGACAATAGCGGCAGCAAACCCAGCAATCAGACCAGAGCCAAGGTTGGCAACGGTCTGCATGCCGTCCGAGAGAGACTCCTTGGGGTACACGCGGAAGATGGCCTCGGCTACCTTTTCGTAAACGACGAACTTGGCCATGGTGTAGGGGATTCTAGGCGCATCAGGAGGTGGTGAGTGAGCGTGTCCGAGCGCGATTCCTAATAAAGGGTAATGAATGGGTCAGGACTCACTGCTTGAAGAGGATGGGACCGAACCCAGCATAAAAGGCGCCGACACCCTCATTCTTCAGCATCTTGGTGAAGCCACCAATCAAGCCATTGGCGTAGGTCGGCTCAGAAACAAGACGGATGCGAGTGGCCTCGAGGGGACAGAGAGCGATGTCGGCGAAGAATTCGGCCGTGGCGGAAGAGGCCAAGTAAACAGCCGTGCGGTTCTGAGAAGCAGCTTCATAGCCCAGCACGTTGATCCACTGCTGCTTGAAGAACTCGTAACCGCCGAACTTCAGGGCACCCTGCAGGAAGTACCCGGCAAATGTAGGACCGGCACCGGTCAGGAGAGCACCGGCGCCCTCATTCTGAATGACCTGGCGGAAACCACCTAGCATGCCACGGTTGTACGTCTTGGGATCGAGCTGGATACGGGTCTTGACGCTGTCAACATTGTCAGTTGTCGGCGTGAGCTTTGGGCGGTTTGGACCAACGCGTCGATGGACGCCGTGGACATCATCGTATGGTGATGCCATCCCCTAGGCGCAACCCATCAAAGAGACGCAGGTGAACGGAACGATCAGACGTACACATCGACAGGAGTAAGACCACCATGGGTGACGGAGCAGCAGACGGCACCGGCCAGGGCGAAACGGGAATATAGGGCCAGGCCGGACAACTTCTGAGGCTCGGCAGCCTTGACATTCTGGACAACGGCGTCGACCTTGGTCGAGCCTGTGGATTTTGCGTCACTAGCCATTGCGATTGAGGATTTGCACTGGCAGCCAGGTCGTCTTCGTCGACAAGGACGATGAATCGAATAGGAGTGGAGAAAGATGAAAGAGACGTGGAGTGGACGGAACAGCAAAAGGATTTACGGAGCGAGAAAAGAAACTCAAAAAGTACTGTTGGCACTCTCGAGACCTTTTTTTTTCGGTGTTGCGGGTCGACAAGGGGGGTGGGCGTTTTCGGAAGACAAAGGGGTTAAGAGAAAAAAAATAATCGGAAACATTCGGGTCCTTCCAGTCGACGGCGCGAATCAATCACGGTTCGCACGGACCATCCCGGCTATCGCCAGGCACCGCTGCACCAGCCCCTTTCGCCTTGCAACTATTTACGTTCATGGATTTAATCAATTTGATATTACCATGGGCATCAACCCTTTCTCTCTAGATTTCTTCCATATCGCTTAGTCTTACGGAAATCTTCTTGAGATTACAAAGGGATAATTCGATTTCGCGCACTGTTGCAGCAAAATGGTGTAACACGGACTTTCATTTTTGCGCGCCACCCGACTCCGAATCTCTCTCTGGTGGACTCGTGGCAATTTTAGTACATAAGCCGTTTTAGCATTCTCATCTACCCTATAACCATCCCGTGTCTCGACCGGTGATCGTCCCTTGACGGTTTTCGGTGCCAGTTGGCTCAATTCATCAGTCAAATTCCCTTTTTTTAGACCTGGAGTGTGATCTCTTGAGGCCGAGTATATGACTCAAATTCCAATCCTTCTTGATGGCTTTAAGCCAACGCGCAACCTTTGAACCCAGTTTGAAAGGAAAGCGAAATTACTTTGAGAATATCACAAGCCATTTTAGGAAGCTGTCGGGATACGTCCAGATGTGCTTCAACAATTTATGGAAAGAAACACGTGAGGCGTGTGACACGGATATGTAAATTTGTGAAAGTGTGAAGCAAGTTCAGCCTCTTGAAAGGCGAGGGATAGAAACAGGCTTCCCAGGCTTGAGTAATTGGATAGCACTGAACTAAATCGACCTTTTCGCCTTTGCCATGAAATGTGTACCCGGCCTGGCCTGCTTATAGCTGTTCGAACCATTGGTCGGCATGAGCATCGCGAAAAGGCAAGCAGAAGCTCGCCAGAATCGGAGAGTCAAAGACGCCACGCGATAAAACGATATCAGATCGATCGAGGTTCACATTTGCTAGTATTTTGTCCCAACTTCAAAAGCCCGATCGAGCTGAGGGAGCATTGGTAGTCTTCTCCCAATGACGCCATGCAAGTAGAAAATGATTACTGCACACGGAATTAGGCACTAGTCTGAAGTTCGCGTGGTCGACGTCACCCCAATCCGGATCCACACCTTCATCGTGCCATTAGGTTGTCGAAACGTTTTGGCATTCAGGTCAATAACAAAATCGATGAAGTTCCGAGTTCGCGTGCGGACACGACAGGAAACGCGGTCGCGTCTTCTTCCCACCAGCCCTTGCTTCGAGCAGGCTGCATCATAAACCCGCAGCTTGTTACAAGAGTCCAACTTTCTCCAGCCTTGATGTTGCGATTGTGTACTCATGCGGCGTCGAGCTTCCTCGGCCAGTCCGTCCGCCGCTAACTACCCCATCAAGCCTAGTACTAGAGCATGACGTTGTGTGGTTGCGATGTGATAAACCGGAAAGCAGTACGGATGAACGGAAGATTTGCCTGTCAGTGGCGATTAAGACCGGCTACATAAACAGTCTCTCGCGCATCTAACGCGGCATTGATTTTTAAACTGACATCCGTGAACTCTTCAATTCAGTGCTGAAACGCGACCTTCTTGCATCGTAGCATCACCCTCATCACTCGCAATGGCAACTGACTACAAGTTCGAGGGCTGGATGGGCCTTGATGCTGAGTCCGTCAACGGCAAGATGGTCTGGAAAGCGTACGAGCCAAAGCCGTGGGAGGAAACAGATGTCGACATCAAAGTGACCAATTCTGGCATTTGCGGGTCTGATTGTCACACACTTCGATCAGGTTGGGTAAGCATGAAGTCTTGGCCGGCTAATCATGCAGCAACATTCACTGGAAAGGGGAATCGTTAACTGACCTTTGTCATGTACGTGGCCAGGGCGAAACTGACTACCCCTGTGTTGTCGGCCACGAGATTGTCGGGGTAGCCGTTCGAGTCGGCTCAAGGGCTGAGGGTGGAATCAAGGTCGGCGATGTCGTCGGCGTGGGTGCTCAATCCGACTCTTGTCTTGGTCGCGACGGACACTGCAACGAATGCAGCCGTGATTGCGAGAACTACTGTGCCAAAGTCGTTAATACATATGCCTCGGTGCACCGAAATGGTGGAAAAGGCTATGGTGGCCATGCCCTTTATCACCGATGCCCTTCGCACTTCGTCATCAAGATTCCAGACGGACTCGCTCCAGAGTTTGCTGCTCCCATGCTGTGCGGTGGCGTTACCGTTTACTCGCCCTTGAAGCATTTCGGAGCGGGTCCGGGCAAGAAGATAGCCATTGTTGGCGTAGGAGGTCTCGGCCATTTTGCCGTTCTCTTTGCCAAAGCGCTAGGCGCCGACGAAGTCGTGGGGATTTCACGAAAGACAAGCAAGAGACAAGAATCCCTCGATCTCGGCTGCGATGACTATATCGCAACGGATGAAGAAGATGATTGGGCAAAACGAAATGCCAGTCGTTTTGACCTCATCATTAGCACGACCTCATCTGAAAAGGTATGCAAGAAAACCTGCTGTGTTACAATGTCCAGCACTACATTTGATGCGAGAAACCGCTGACCTCTGCTGCAGATGCCTTTGGACGGCTACTTGAACACGCTCGCCCTGAACGGCACCCTGGTTCAGGTTGGTGCTCCAGAAGGTTCAATCCCGCTAGGCGTTTTCAACATCATCCCAGGCCGCCGCTCCATCGCGGGATCTGCCATTGGTAGCCCAAAAGAGATCCGTGAGATGTTGCAGCTGGCACTTGAAAAGAAGATTGAGCCTTGGGTCGAGAAACGCCCCATGAAGGATGCCAATCAGGCCATGCTTGACATGGAGGCAGGCGAAGCGAGATTTCGATATGTATTGCAGAATTAATTGACATTTCGCTCCGTGGTTTTCGTGTAAAGGGATTGGCCGAAAGATGCAGACTACAAGGCATGAAAAGTCGGGCCGCTGCGAAATTGCCAAATGTCCGGTCTATAAAACAGATATACCAGACGCGATGCGGATCCAGCCTGCTAAGGACGAGCCACACTGGTCTTGCTGAGCTATACTTCAGTCCTATTGCATGGAGTATACCGTATCTGCACATGTCAGCGACATTTTAATTTTGGTGCCTTGAGCGTGCCCATAGCGACATTACCGGCTGATGCCACCGAGGTCAGTGGTTTTGCCGCAATGAATCAAAGACACGTGCTGCACATCATGTTGATCGCGCGGGCCTATCGCGGAGATGTGACGCAGTTGCGTGCGTACATGCCAATATAATATTCACGCACAACCGTAACATTGACAAGGACAAGCTTGGCTGACTGGTAAGACAGAGCTCATCGCTTGCATCGCTTGCATCTCTTGCATCTCTTGCATCTCTTGCGGAGGCCATGCATGGACTAGCGCTAAGCATCGAGATTAGTCGGGGGAGGATGGCTGGTCATGCGGTGACATTGCATCGCTCTCGTATCTGGCGCGCCAATTGGGCAGAAGCGTCGAGCGCGTGCTTTCCCTGCACGATGGAGTTGAAGGTTGCCAGGAGGTTTTGAGAGGATTTTGTGGATTGTGTGGATAGTACTGCGTACGGAGAAGTGAACCTGAAAAAGCTGGGACCACTCAAAGCACCAGGAAGGTGCCTTACCTGCTCCGCCCAGACTACTCTACCTACTGCAGCTGCAGTGTGCATCGGCATCCCCAACGATGCATGGCCGCTCATCAATGTTGTCACCACATCCAACAGGCTCCTTCCCTCGCCCGCCGATCGCCCGCCGACGATGCCGCCCTCTCAATTACACTATGGCCATTTCATCTGTATCGGCCTGCGAGGCTGACTCAGAATTTGGTAGCCCGGCAGCAACGCTAAGCCCGCCAGCTCAAAATGCGGTTTGATGGGTTGGCTTTGCGATTTGATGAGTAGCCAGGCTGCTTTGTTCACACGCATAGTATTGTACGTACAAGTAAAAGCCGGAAGAACTACTCGAAGTTGACTAGTGCCTGCTGTCATTTGGAAAATGACGCAGCTTCTTCCCAAAACTACCCAACTGACTCCGTGCAACAGGCCATGCTCTGCAGTATTCACTCTACGCTCATCACAGCATGATCGTCACCTGAACCCTTCATCTACCACCAATTGCCAGTTTCGGGATTCGCCGCGCTTGCTTTTTTTTTGTTTGAGATTGCTGCCGGTATGTCATTCGCGGGGTGGCCAAACCTTGCTAATGTGACGAATTTCAGCGGCACGATGCGCGTGGTGCGGCCCTCGCAATATGTGGGTGATGCTGAACACGAAATGGAACTCGAAAAGTTCTCGACAAATCAGTCGGCCAGGGCAGGTGGAGGCCTGGGACGTGACGACGGAGTTGCTATCGGTTCATTTTTCCTCTTGGTATTTTGCGTCCCCAATCTTTGGTCAGAAGACTCAGCTGTGATTATCCCTGCCAATAGGTGGCAAATGTGGAAGTTGGACAGCTGATAATGCCATGAAGAACCGTCTAATCCGTCGTCTTGGCAAAAAAAAAAAAAGCAGTCAAGACCGGTTCTCCGCGAGTAAGATTTCCGCCAAGAACTACAGTACATAGGCCTTTGATGAAGCCGACCATCAGGGATGCGATGCACATTTGCGTCATCGATGGGGGCTGCCCCGGACATGGTGCACTGGTGGATGCAGTCATTCATTGGCAAACCGGTCGTTGTCGGGGCAAGAGACTGCCGGTCGTGAGGCTCCGACTTGGATACCTAGTCAATGGCCTTTGATGCAATATCTCTGGCTGGGCTACGTACTCAGAGGCTTCTCCGCAGACGAAGCCACCCAATCAGCAGGAGGAGCTCCGGCAGACTATACGGAATTGCCTGCGCTCACGTCACATCACGGACGTGCGCGATTACTCTGTAGAGCATCAGCATTTACCAAGCCGGCCGGGGCACTACCACGCACAATGCGGCAGTCAGACAGGCAAGTATTCAAGCAAGAGGACCGTTCGGGAAACATCACTGCAACCAGACGCAAGATGCGGGCCTTGAGAAGCACGAGGATGAGGTTGCACAGGAGGCCGAGAAAAGACAAGGACAGAGATCTTCTCGTACCTCCGTCTCCGTAAACACAGCAGAAAAGGCGACAAAAGCAGCCGAGCGATCCTCGAGCTGGCCGGAGGAAGCTGCACGGAGCTCTCCTTAGGGAACCTTCGACTCCGTACAGCCTTGCAAGGCCTCTGCAGCAGGGATCGATCAAGGGTGGCTGAAGGAGGAGCCGTTACCGGTTGGATGATAGACCGAGCCACCCGAATCAGACAGGCCACACCGCAGCGCCCCAAAATTCTGTTACGGGTCCCGGAAGTTGATGATCTTGCGGTGAACCCAGTGCGATCAGTGCGAGATATCAAAGAATACCCCATCCAAGAGTCAACAATGTACCAATCTACCCAACTACCTACAAAGATACTCTCAGCAGTGAAGTTTCCTGTCATTAAGCCTCCGAAACCGCACCCCAACCAGGTTTCAGCTCCCAAATGGAAGAATTGTTGACGGCCAACAGCCAGTAGGAAGGGCGAGGACCAGCTTTCATGACCCTTCTAATGTCAAATGGACCGGCGCTAATCTCGGATCCTGATGCCCTCGGACAATGCGACATTTCCGGACAATAGGCGGAGGCGGTAGCGCTTGGCGGTCCTAGGAAGATATCCTGCGATCTTGGTCTTCTCGATGGGAGGAGATGGGAACCGCTGTCAGACCACGCCACGCCCCAAAGCGCCCGTTCCTGGACCCTCGACGCCCCATCGCAGCCGCTAACCAGGCACCTAGCCAGACATGCTCAGCCAACGTCGCGTTGAAAACCTCCCATCGCCCGCCCCCCCAATACTGCTACCTCGCAAGCCAGGCGGCCTGCAGGCTGCAGCAGCGGAGCCAACGGGCTCGGGTACAGATTTACTTGGCACTGTTCTCTGTCGAGCTCCACCGAAAAAAAAGTCCCACGGACATGTGAGGAGGAGCGACAACAAACAAAGACCTTGAGAACACAACAGGGACTTCGTATTCGTTGGCTTTCGCGGAAACTCGCAAACATGAAGGCGGAGGAAATTCAAAAGAGCCGGCTTTGCGTTAGTCTCGTACCAGCCTCGATTCAGCAAAATGGACGGGATCATCAATGGCACAGGTTCCCTATTCACAGTGCCAACGTTTCCATCAGATTCGGCACAAATGAATGCACGCTTCCATCCGTGCGTCGACGTCCCTTGGTCCTGCACTGGTGGGAGTGTAAGCCGTGAGCCACCGGAAAAATTGGATCGCCCCCTCGAGTCTCCAGCCAGCATGAGTTGGCGTTGCTGGATTGGTCTATGTGTTTGTCTGGCGGCAACACGCTCTCCCGCTGGCTCGTCGGGTGGATGCCGCAGCAAGGTGAACCAAAGTCTGGTCTGCATGCAACATCCAAACCCAATCATGGTGCGCTGCCCAGGGGGGTTTGGCCGTAAGGACAGGGTTCTCGACAAGTTCTCGTATTTTTCTGAATTCTTTGGCTGGCCGACATGATCCTGACGGTCGGCGCCTCTTGCTGGTCATGGCGACTTTTTCGCTCGACGCCCACCCCCCCCCTTCCCTTGCCTTATTTCATTATGACTATTTTGATTCTTA
>JMQE01001316.1:0-24733 GCA_000731825.1 Hypocrella siamensis | reverse complement strand
GTCGCCTTTTTTTTTTTTTTTAATTAATCTGCCTTGCGAAGTCGGGAGGTCGCCACGACGCCTCGCGACTTCGCAAGACCTGCCAAATAAGCTGCCTGATGGCAACAAAGGCGCAGCTTCGACCCACGTAAAGCCAGCCTCGAAGGGCAACCTACTGACATACTAGGCAATCACATATGTACCTGTGTATGTATGTAGGCAGGTTGGTCGGACAATTGACCCGAGGGGGTGCCATCCCTCCCACCTTGCCATCATGAGTGAGCTGAAGTGGGCAGTGACGAATCGGGTGCGCCTTGAACAAACAAAGGGCCGTCGGGGATGGACCGAACCAAGGAAAAAAAAAAAGAGGCTGACAAGACCCCGGCCCACCTGCGTAGATTCGCTAACGGCATGTCATTATTGGAAACAATTGAGATATTCCATCAACTGCCGTGCCAGTCGTCGCCCCCAAACCAACCCTCTTATCGCAGCGCCGGTGCAAATACCCCTGAGAAAACAGGCTCTTGATGACGCCACTATATTGAACGTGGACCAAGATACGTAGCACGTCCCACGTTGCAATGATAATAAATATGACCTGTACGAGCCGACCTACATACAGCTGAATGATATGAGGGAGGGGGTTTTCCGGAAGGGGGACAAAAGATGCAGCTCATTAATCAATGATTTTGCTCCGCCGTAGCTAGCTCCTGACCAGCAAAGCAAAGAGTCAGGCGGAATAACTACTTATCGTTCCTAATGGCTTCCTAACGGGATCTTGAGGAAGATGTGACAGGCTCTATGACGGGCTTCTAGACAGGCTCTGTAAGGGTCTTTCTGATGAGCTTCCTGACGAACAGGCTCTTTGATTTGACGGGTTCCGTGACGGCCTTCCTAATAGGCTACTTAACGAGCGTTTCTTTAAGAGGGTTTACGAGCAAAATGGCCTAAGTAGGGGTCTCGAAAGCAGGGAAGGAGCTTAGGAAAGTGTATTAAAAGTACTATTCATAAAAAAAAACCTTAATATATATACATATCTTAGTTGATAAGAGACAAATAAGGTCAAGAAAAATGTTAAAGTATAGAACTTTCCGCTACATGTTAAAAAGATGGAGTCTTTGCATCTGAGTACCATCTTTTTTTGCGCAGGTCATGGCCCAGACTCTTGGAAGCGCTGAAGTCAGGGCAGAAACATCCATTCATATCAGCGTTGGATCAAGCAGTGGATTGGGACACAACGCCGAATAAGCCAAAGCGTGTATACACACCATTAAGACATTCGCGTACTAATTAGCTACGGAAGTACAGTATTCCTTCCCTATACCATTATGCATCAAATCTCCATTCTTGCATCCGACAGTTCCATTGCTCTTTGTATGTTCCTGTCCCGGTTGCTCTTCATTTCGTTGGGCGTGGTTCTCGTCACTCGTGCTCTTCCCATTCTCCCCGTTCATGTATCCTTTGCTCTTGTCTTTTGCCTTGTCCATCTCTTTGCTTCGCTGCTTCTCGGCCTCCTTCTCAGCTATCCGCTTCCTTTCAACCCGCATCTGCAAGACCCAGCTGTCAAGAGACTCGAGGGCAGCCTGTGGGTCATGCTTGTGTCGGAGCAGCAGACCCTGGACCTCGGCAGGGCTGAACTCTAGCGGAGGCATCTTCTCAGCAAACGCCCTGGCCTGTTCGTCAACGCGCTTCACGAGCTCGTCTCGTCTCTTGACGGCACGAGCCTCAGCTTCCTGAAGGCCGTCATCCTCGGCCCTGGCCTTGGACGTTGATTCATTGTCGTAGGGAGCGTAAATGGCACGAAAGATGGCAGCGGCCATGGCAGAGTCTGCAAGACCAAAGGGAATCACCATGTCGATCCGACCCGGCCGAATAAGCGCATTGTCCAGCTTCTCGATGTGATTGGTCGTCATGATGAGGATGCGTCCTTCTTGGGACGCAACGCCGTCAAGGATGTTCAGGAGGCCCGAGAGAGAAACACGACCCGTGGCAGCAGGAGATAGCCGGCCACCATTGGCAGGACTATTCGAGGGAGCGGGCTCTGGCGCCTGCGGTGCGTACGCCTCCTCGCGGGTGTGCGTGAGGCCTGCGCTGTCAATGTCCTCAAGGAGAACGACGCAGCGAGTGGGAAGCTCATGGAAGAGAGAAGTGAGGTTCTCCTCCGTGGCTGCATTGGAGCTGAGACTGACAATGTATATCTTCATGCGGAAGAATCCTGCCAAGGCAAGGCTGAGAGAGCTTTTGCCCGTTCCGGGTGGGCCGTGGAGCAAGTATCCTCGCCGATAGGGAATGCCACGGTTGGCATACCATCGTCGGGTAACAGGATTCAGGTAATCAGCAGCGTCATCAATGAGGTCCTGCTTGACAGTCTCGTTCAGTATGACAGTCGAAAAAGGTCGGTTGAGACGAGACATGCAACGTTGCCAATAGATCTCGGCAAGGTTGGCTCGATAGATGACAGTCTTGCGGTCATCCTTCTTGGCATGCATATGACGTGCCTCAAGCAGCAATTCCTTCAGAATGCGAGGGTCCCTGCCCAGGCACGAGATGCGAAGCTCTTCCTTCTCGCTTGCAGTCATGTTCAGGCTCTGATCACGATTGTGGATGCGTTCAAAGGTCAGAGGCCGTAGTTTGTACCAAAAGAAATGGCTTCCCACCGAGGGCGTATAATGCAGAGCCTGCTTCTGCATGTTGGACTCTCCAGTCAGAGGATTGATGGGTGCATCGAGCTCGTCCTCATCCGCATCCTCGCTGTCCTCGGAAGTATAGCCATGAAGGAACCGGTTCCGTGAGTTGATGTTGGTATTGACGACAAAATGCCGAGAATTGTGTGCAAACTTCTGTCGTGAAAGCCACAGCATGACCATGTTGTAAATCTCGTCATCGGTGTGAATGGTGACGCTGGACATGAGGTAGTCCTCGGCAAAGGCCCAAAATTGAACCTTGATGTAGTACCAAAAAACAAAGACGGCGGCTAAGACGATGAGGACAGGCATGCTGAGGTTCAGCTCGGAGCCCATGTAAACATTCAAAGCAGAAGTGAACATCGAATAGCCAGGGAAGAAGTAGTCGAGAAGGACGAACTGAGGCGAGGGAGCACCGGGAAGCCCCGTCTCCGAAGCCTTTGTTGCGCTCTGCTGCTCTGCCGCCTGCTTCAAGATGTCCATCATGGCAGCAGTCATGATGCTTTGTGGAGGAAACCCAAGTGCCGTGAGAGAACGACGATTTGACAACTCATGTGGTACTGGAAAGGGCTGATTTGAGACTGATTTGAGAGCAACGATGGGATGACGAGGAACATCAAGAAGACATGCTCTGCAGCGCGCATTAAATACTT
This sequence comes from Hypocrella siamensis, assembly GCA_000731825.1. NCBI lineage: Eukaryota > Fungi > Ascomycota > Sordariomycetes > Hypocreales > Clavicipitaceae > Hypocrella > Hypocrella siamensis. Next base: position 21,417 of record JMQE01001316.1, on the reverse strand, counting down.
CAATGATGCCAGATGACTTCTTTGGCAGCCTGGCCAACAAAGGTCATTAAATAAGACCACCCCCATGCAGGGCCAGCGGCAGTTGGAGCAAGACCGAGAGTGCGGCTCTGCGGCCAGGAGGCGTCGCGGTGTGGTGACTCGTATGCTCTAGATGAAAGACGGTGACGGATGGCGCCTCATTCGGGTGAATGCTGGTGGACGCTGCGTTTGTAGCCTTGCTCATCTGCTGGCAATGTAGGTACCAAATGTTGAGAGGATGCAGAACCCTTGGCTAGAAAATGGCATCGTCTTTTCACGATTCGTCTTCGCGGCCCGTCGTGCTGCCCGTCGTGCTGCGGCACCGCCAAGATGCCATCCATCCCTTCAGTTGACGGCGGGTGACGACAGGTGGCGACAGGTGACAATGGGGTGGCGGCGGCGGCGGCGGCGGCCCAACTGCTGCCTCACCGGACACCGGCCAGCGAGTAAGGCCGAGGGAATCATCAGGTCAGGTATGTAGGTAGGTACCTGGGTCAGTCGCAGCCAATCTCAAAGTTCTGTCAACCTTTGGCCGATGTTGGAGTGTTCACGACGACACACGTGTACGGAGTTGACCCGGCATGAGTCACACACGCACCCGCATCCGCACCCGCCTCCGCACCCATACTTCCCTTCCCGTCCAAGCCAAGAAATGCCACACATCATCCCTCAGGACCGCCAAGAATTCAAGGCGCCACATCCGCCCACTTGTTCGCTAAGAACAACCTTATGATGAGTCCTTGGTTAGGCAGAAAACCCCACAAACCACATGCATACGCGTCTATCCTTTCCTCTCAACCCTTGATCGTGGCACGGAGCGCGGTTTTCATGGCTGCCGCCCAGGCGGCCTCCAACTGCAGCTGACTTGGGCATTTGAGAACCAACTCGACAAATAAAAATGGCGCTACTCTGCATATTGCAGAATGCAACCCATACTCGGTCCTTGCGTGCACACCGTCACCACCGACGCTGGAGCAGTGCCTGGCGATAACAACCCCTGCTGCGTTGATTGTGCCGGTTTTTCGCCCGGAAAACACGAGGACTCCGCGATGGGGAATAAATTGCCTTTCCTCGCGAGAGCTTTGGATACCACACCGTCATCAAACGTTAGGCGAGGCCCACATACGGCTGTACTACGGACTTACGAGCTCTGCAAGTCAATGGGGCCGCAAGCTTTGAATCGCCGTAAATCTATTCGCGAGTTCGACTTGCTTCCGAGTTTTACCTGCAGAACAGATGCCTTCTTCCCCCTTGACACAAAAGAAGAAAAAAACCCAACCATCTCAGGTGCCATGGTCGAAGTCGTCATGGTATCGGTTCAATGATTATTTCGGGCGAAAGCGTAATTCGATTCAGTCCATGCATGATTGCCTGTGGTGCGGCTGTGCGATTCAGCGAGATCGCCCGAAAGCGAGCTCGAGGTGGCAATGAACACAGCAGATTGGTTCTTTCTTGAAAGACGGTCACATCGACTTCTGGCTCTTTTCTTTTCTCACATTGACACTGTTCAGAGCGTCATGACAACATCACCTTGTTTTCATTTTCCTGAACATTAAGTTCACTTTAGGCTCTGGATCAAACAAGAATCAGGATGCATTATTCCAAATCCATCCTTCTCAACAAGCGTTCCATCGCCGATGTCATGAGCGATGGCCATTGATCCACGATGAAGCGCTCGAGACGCCCTCAAATCCAAGGGAGATCGCCTCCTGTCGGAATGGAATACCTAACCAGCCGTATGATGGCCGAGTCGAGTGTTCGACGTAGCACGACGCGCAGATTTTCGTTCTTGTTCCATGAAATGCATCCTTTGATTTTCGCGAACCAAGCTGTCCACCGCGCCCTGGTTCATCCAAAATAATTGAACCTTGCGGCCATCGCAGACAGCCTTGTCTGCGACGAGGCCGTAGCGCTTTGAGTCACGATGGGATTTTGGAAGCCTCGCCACGATGTGTGAAGCATTGAGGGGGCATCCAGTTGCGAATGCCATGAAACGGATTGGGACAGGTAGCTGCGTGGGAAACTGTTTAATACGGTACAGATACTCCCTCGACCTGTGTCGCTCGACAGGAAGCATGGTGGGGGAAAGCACAAAAAGACCTGTGCTGTCTGAGGAAAGAGAGTCTGGCGAGGATGATGAACTCATCGATGATTGCGTCTGTCTTGACGTGGACTGTTGTATGATTTCAAGCCTGGTTCGACTATCCGAGTTGATGAAGATCTGAAGATTTCTGACCGCTCGATCGTTTACGGCAGAGTCCAAGGTCGTTCTTATAGAACAATTCGAAGGGGCTTTCAGCAGACGAAGACACGAGGCTGGTAGCCGTCCAGGTCGCAAAGCAGCCGCTGTTGGCACGAAAGTCGCTCGTCAAATGCTTGTACCCAGGGTGTGGACTCGGTGGATCGAGAATGAATGGACTGACTACCTCGCTGCGATGGAATATCAAACGAGCAACATATTTCGTGCGACCATCGTACAGCAGCGACAAGCGCCTGGATAGTGTCGGTGTAGACGTGGAAACAGCTCAAGACGAGCAATCGACCGTAGAAGAAGCTCAACATTCGCTTAACGCAGGGCTTCTCGAATCGCAAAGCACCATATGTACGTATGAGTTTCATGCCTGCGTCGCGGATCGAATCAACTTCTTAGTCAAGCGCATGCACCACAGGGGTCTATTCGACCGTTGACGACGCAAGGTCTGAGCGGTTTCTTATGACTTCAAGAGCAGAACGAGAGATGCCGTGTTCATTGTCCACTGAGTTCCAAAAGGAGGTGAGAGAAAGGCCACTCCTAAGCGATGAGTGTGAGGAAGCAGACACTTGTCATGCAGCAAAGCGTCGCCCGTGGACGGAGAGAGATCGAAATTGTACGACACAAAAGCGCGCGTGAGAGCAAAAGGCGCATCCAGTACATTCCCAATATGGTTGAAATGGCCTGCGCGAAAGCTTCGTAAGAGGTAATTTTTGTATCCACGAAGCTTCGGAATCGATATCGCGCTCAGAGCTGATATGGAAGGCTGGGTAGGTAGTGGTCGACAGAATTCTGGCGTGACTGGGAATCTATCTAATCGCGGTTAAGAAGTAACGTCCAGATCGGCTGGCATGGAGCCGGAAGTTCGTCGTACAGAGACGCCACGATGAGAACAGGCCCCTGTGTGCGGGCCATCTTGCAGGGAAAACATGGCTCATCAACAAAGTCATGAGACTAACCCCAGCTGATACTGATCAGTGATGACGACAGACATGCAGAGGAGCGCGACCTCGAATAAAGCATGCCAGACCAGCCTCCAAGGACAGTTCGAAACGCTTTGCACCACCACAATGAAGCGGGAGACACGTCAGACAGCTGGTGGCTCCACATCATTACATGCGGTCGAGCAGAGGCGAGTTTCTTTTCTTCTCTTCTTCTTTCTCAACTTACGCTTGGCCCGCGAGGATCAGTTTGTTGAATTCGCAGCAAGAGTAGAGAGGCAGCCCGTATCGTGGCCACGAGCGGCTGCCTTGGCGTACATGACTGATGCGTCGATCAATCAAATGGGGCTCATCTACCTGGCGATGCCCCGATATGGGGATCAGGCTGTTTCAAGAGTGAAGAGAGCCAGTGCCAGGTTGCCCAAAGGATATCTTCTCATAATGGCTGTCATGTTCCCCCTCTGCCGGGTCGCGAATGATGTCAAGGTTTACTGACAGGCGGCTGGGTTGGACGAGGTCTTGGCAGACCACGACCGTAGCAGTAGTTGGCCTCATTTCCGGAGCGCTCTGAGTCATTCCTGGAATGGGAAAAGAAGATGATAATTGCGCTCGTGGGGAAATGGAGTTTCCGGGAAAGGCAGGGGCTTTGGCAGGGGCTTTAATTCACGACAAGACACATGATTGGTCAAAGTTGAGTCCCCACGCAGACCGAAGTAAATTGTCAGGATGACCTTTTTCCCAATTTCCAGGGGACCTCTGGTCAGCCTTCCGGCATACGGCCTCGCCGCTCGGATGATAGAATGATGAACCACCGCATGTACATACGTCAACATTGCCCAGCTGTGTAGGAAGCAGCAACTTCCCTCTTGAGCAGGACCTCAGAGCACACTACTGCAAACGCTAGGATTGGGCGGATGTGCGTGCCTTCGAAAATACGAGCTTACGAGACTAAGCGGAACACGGCACAGAGCTTGCAGAGATCGGGCATCCGCCTATGAGCCGAGAAACAGGGGCTGCGGCTCCAAGGGCAGACAGAGATGGCGGGAGGGATCAATTGCTTTGGGTCTGCGTCTCTTTTCTTATTGCGCCGGAAGGTCAAAAAGTTGCGTCCCTGTTGGTCTCGTCCGCAGCAAAAGGCGATGGATGATGGCTGGCTGGCTGGCGACGTTGAAAGGCGAGCTGGGCCGTGGGGAGCCATGCGCCATGAGCCATGAGAGCAGCACGGACCCTGGACCCTTCTGGTCGGTATTTGCTGCGGTCAGTTAAGGTTTGCATTCCAGCACTTCAGATCTGGCGAGCTTGAATTGATTTCCAGCACATCTGCATCTGTATGTTTGGTGGGTAAAAGCGTCCGTGTAGGGGTTGGAGCCTCAGGTGTCGGGCGGCAGAAATCAGAAATGGCCTGGTCGCGCCGCGCACTGGGCTATCGTGGTGATTTCTCATGAAACGCCGGCGACCACGAGGTGCTAGCGCTGCGCCGGCTGGGACCAGCTCCGCCATGGCTCCGGCAAAAAGGAAGCACCTCCAACGAGGTCGACTGCGGGCGTGTGCGCGAGCGTCGGGGATCATGTCCGAAGGGGGGTTAGGGTGGACGCAGAGGGAGCCACGCCCAGGAACCCAGTGCCCAGTGCTGCCGACGGCGGCAGCAACCATCTAGGGGCTGACGCCGGCTCAGCTCCCACTGGCTGCATGGGCAGACTGGCCTGATCCCCCTCGCCCCCTATGGCCTCTATGGTCCCCTCGCCCCTCCATCCATCCCCACTGCCCGACAAAACCGACACAAGCAAGTGTTTCCCCGCCCAGGCCCCCACTCTTCCGTTTCCCCTTGCTCCTGCGCTCTCACCTTGGCCGCTTGGTCTTTCCCCGTTGTCGTCAGGCTCCCGGAGCCCACCCACACTGTCGTTCGTGCCTTGGGATTGGTCGGTCCTCCTCACGAACAAACATTTCGAATGATCCAGCCCCCGTCCCCCGTTGCGATCCGACCCCCCTTCCCCCCATGGTCCATACATACCCAATCAATATTGTTGTTACTGCTATCAACCAACCTTTTTGCATCAAGTCAACACGAAAAAGGCCAATCTGCATCAGCTGTCGGCCTATTCCAAGTCGCATATCCGGAAGACGTGCCTCGGCTACCATCTCTCGAGATCAACAACACTACAGCACTGTAATTCGATCAATACCGTCGTCTCGTCAGGCTTGCGTCATCCCCTCGGCCGTCGACCCAAAGGAAACCCTTCACGATATCGATTCCTGGACACGCCGACAGTGACGATTATGACTGGATCCTCCTGGTAGCAAATTCACGAGAACGATACGAGGCAACATTGTATTCAGTGGCCCCTCTTTCCGTGACTTGCGTCACGAGCCGGCGCTGAAGGTCGAACAGCGCTGGCCCTGCTCTTCAAGTCATTAGACAATATTCACCGATTCAAACGAAACCAACATGCCTAATCACGGCAGGGACTCACAAACGGGACAGCATTTGTCGAACTTGAGATTGTCACAATTGGCCGAGGACGATGGGTACGATCTGACGGCAAATGCGGTCTCGGATGGATTTCGCCCAAGCGTCCCTGATCATGCCAATGGCACATCGACGTCAACGTCAGCGCCTCAGTCGACACAGCCCATGCGAAATTTTTCCATGGGATTTTCTCAGAAAACCAAAGACTTCGACGGACTGAAGCGCCCTTCGAGCATATCAAAGCCAGCTCTTGCCCATGACTCTCTCACTCTTCGGAACGACGGCTTTCACTCATCACGGGGCGGGCAGCAGTCGCCGTCGTCGTCGTCCAACAGCTCTTCACAAAGCGATGCGCGGGCTCCAGGCTTGTCTCAACCGTCGCATCCGTATGAAATGTACTCTCAAAGAACCCATAGCAGCGCCACGGTCTCCACGGATCCGTTCAACAGCCAGGCAACGCTTGATGGATCTCGAGGGCCGACTCATCCATACGCCTTGTACGTGCAAAGTACAGTTGACACCGAGGACTCGACTTCGCAATCCGTGCCCGTCGGTTTCAATGGCTTAGGGACCAACTATCACAGGCAGCTAGGTCCCAATGGTGAGGAATCTGGAGACCTGGTCGGACCTCTCGAACACATGGAAGAACTTCCGCCATATACCAAATATCCTCAAGAATCATATCAGCCGGGGCTCAATATTGGGAGAGATGCTTCATCAAACAGCAACAATCCTACCACGGCCCGAGTCACTGGATTGAATACCACCTCGCCTTTCAGACCGATTGCCGGGGCTGGTGGAATCGGATTGGCAACACGGAACCCTGAGTTTGCGTCGACAGATGACTTGTCTTACTCAGCCGCAAGGCCTCCTTCTCAAAGCAGTGTAGCCTCTGTGGAAAGCCATCATGAGATCAACAATGCCGCCCGGGGCGTTGCAGAGAAACCGACGCAGGGCAAATGGCAGCGAAGAGCCAAGAAGAAGGTGTGCGGAATCGTGCCCTACTGGGCGCTGTGCCTGCTCTTTGCTGGACTGGTCATCATGGGAGTGGTAATGGGTGCTGTCATTGGGAGCATTCTGAGCAAACACGAAGCTCCTCCCCCTCCACCGTAAGTGAAAAGACGAGCCCTCATCATTTACCCGCTCATCGCCGTCGTGGCTGACAAAAAGAGCAGACACTTTGACAAGAAACTTCCGAGCTCCGATAATGTCGCCTACATGCAGGCGGCGCCGCCGTTCCTCCAGTCTCTGCCCACTGGCGAGTTTGGACTCCCTCCAATGAAAGAAGTACCCGTGCAGAACGCTTGCGTCAATAATTCCGCCCAGGCGGAGGCCTGGAGCTGCAACATGCCTTTCCAGTGGTATTCGATGAATGTTTCTCAGGTGGATGGCGCGGATCCGACGTGCAATTACCAGATGACAATGGCGCCCATTGACGCCAAGACGTCGAAATATATCTGGGGCTCACAGCTGCCAGAGATCCCCAGCCTACAACGCCTGTCTCTCGTCTCCGACATGGCTGAGCGGAGCCGCGGACCCGCATGGTTTCTCGAGATGCAGTACAACAAGACAGTCCTAGTGCGGGAAAGCGCACTGCCCGTTCCATCAGGCGCTGGCAAGAGAGATTTGGAGGCGTCTGGTGGCCCAGATTCCGATATCGACAAGGCTCAGCTCCTCCGGAAGAAGAGCCTGACGGCGTCGCAGGGCGACAAAGTCTGGATCTGCACCTGGCCCAACGTGAGACTTCAGGTCTTCATGTACCCCAACCAAACCTTTGCCTCTCCCGTGGCCTCGACAAATAGCTCGGATGGCCCTCCTCCGTCCCCCAAACAGCCGTATCCCAAGCTTACCAAGTTTGTTGAGCTTCGGCCAGAACTGTCCCCGGACTTTGTGCCGGCGACGTGCACGCAGTATCAAATGAACCAGCAGGGACAGGATCCGACTCCGATTCTTCAGAATGGACAACCCATCACCATCACGATTGACGAGATTCGAAAAGGCCCCAACAAAAGCGGGATCACACAGCGCTCGCTCAATCCCGCGACGCAAGCAACGTCATCTTTGGCGGCGAGAGATTTCAACTTGACGCCCTGTAGTTGCATTTCCTTCTCTTGGTCGAACTGAGCCGGCTAGTTCTCTTCTCTCAGCTCGAAACGCCGGATGTTGCATCCCAATTCTCTCCAAGCCTTTTCCCATCCAATTTCTTTTTGGTCTTTTCGCCTTCTTATGACGCTGCACGCCGGAATGACCCTCGCTGTGGTGGTCCAAACTGCCGACTGCTTTTGCAGGGTTATGAGGCCAAATTTTCCTTTGTTATTGCATCATCTACATGGCATGCGTCTGTCTCTTCTCCATCTTGGCCTCGCGCGAAGATTTTCCTGTCTGAAAACTTTTTGATGTGATAAATATTATCGACATGTCCCATCCAAATCTACATCACTTGCACTGATACGTTGGCCATACCCTGGAGGGCCCGAATTCCTGCATACACAGTTTCTTTGGAATATAGGACAGGCAAGGGCAGTATTTGTCTTTTTTCTTTTTGATTTGTTTCCATCTTGAATTTGGTCGGGCGGAGTTTGGTATCATATGGAATTCCGCTGCCGCAGACTGGTTGGGTCCTCTAGGTTGAAAACTGTACCCATCATATTTAATACCTACCTATACATATCAAGGTGCTTGATAAGACTACCTTCCTACTCTACAAATGTGACATCGCTATCCGCCGTGCAGAGAGAGAGAGAGAGAGAGAGAGAGAGAGCCCTGGTGCTAGACGCAGGCTGGACTTGCAAGTCACGTCACGTCATGCATCAATCTCATCTTTTTGTGCATGCACTTTGGATTGGAGGTCAAACAGGTCTGGGTTTTGTACCTGTGATGCGCGCGGCTTTTCGCCCATTCATTCTGCCATGAGATTCTGCACACAAGAAGCAACGAGGGTGCGACTTTATCAATAAAATGTTGTGTCGCTCAAGTGTGGCGCACAGCACAGCACAGGCCTGACACGGCGCGGCGCACCAGGGTGAGCCTGGACGTGTTGCTCAGCCTCCCCGGGACGGATTCCCCCCTGTCGACGGATGATCCAGCGTCATGGGGCTGGCTCGTGGTCCGGCCCGGCCGAGGGGTTGCCCGCCTGGTCGACGGCGCAAATCTCATCATTGACAATGTCCTTGCGGCCGTCTTTGAAGTCGCGCATGAGGGACAAGAAGACGGAGTTTTGCCACTTTTCACTGCTCTCGTGCTGGACTGATTCGAGGAGCCGCTCTGCGGCTTCTGATACTGCTGATCTTCCTCGCGTGGCTGTCTCGTCGTCGTCGGCGGGACGGGGCTGTTCCTCTTGTAATCCTTCTTGCTGGTGTTGGTGTTGGTGTTGGTGTTGGTGTTGGTCATGTTGTGCTCTGTCGAGCAGCTGGGGTTCTTGGAGGGAAAGGTTTCCGATTTCCGGCGTTTCCAGATCCGTGTACCGCGGCGAGGAGGCAGCAAGACCTTGGTACAGGGCCTTTATCTCTGCTTCATCTACTGTCATATGTTTTCGTTCTTCTGCTTTCAACAATTCGTCCCCTTCTTCTTCTTCAGCAAGGGCCCTTTCGTTGAGTTGCAGCTCGTGCGCCATCTGGTCCATGGCAGCATCTACCTGAGACATGTTGGCGGCGCCGTGGTTCGATATCCACTTGGACATTTCTTGGTCAAAGTCGGAGTCGGCTCCTCCTGGGACGGTCTGCGGACCTGTGAGCCCCGATGCTGCTGCCGGGCCGCTGTACAAGGGCGCGCCGAATGCTTGGCCAAAAGCCGACGGGAAGACGGTTTGCATATGCCGCTGGGCCATTTGAACAGGTATCGGCGCTAGAGCCGAGGATGGAGATGGAGAGGGGCGCGTTGGCTCTGGGGAGAAGCGGCTGTTGAAGTCGGCGGCCCAATTGCTGACGTCTGGGGCGGGAAAGGAGGCTCTTGCTTGGTGCGGGAGGAGCAGATCGGGCTGGCGATGGACAGGACGGAAGGGCTGTCGGAGGGCAGCCGCGTGGGCGGCGAGGCGATTTGCCGGATCGTGAGGCATCCCAGATATGACGTTTGGCGATGCGTTCATAAAGGTGGCGAAGTTGTCGGCGCTCTGGGCCTGCTGATGCTGAGGGGCCGATCGAAACGACTGTGACTTGACACGTGGTGAGCCTCTCCTTCATTTTCTTTTCTCTTTCCTCTTTCCTCAATCTTCTTGTCTCCCGGGGAAGGGGTGAACATACACCGTGGGCTTGTCCAGCATTTCGGTCGACGAGACGATCTTGGTGATGACTGACATCTCGGGACTGGTGGTCGACGAGGCGCTTGAACGGCGAGGGGCCGCTGCACGAAGCGTCCGCCATGGTCGGCACCGTGATTCAAGGCAGTCGCCAAGGTGGACCGAGTGATGTTGCAAGCAAAAAGGGACGAGGAGGCGAATCAACTCGCAAAAAGGCGTGGAAGCACTGGCTAGGGCGAAATCCGAAAGGTGCGAGGATTCAAAGTGTCAGGCCGAGCCTCGGCACGCCACCACTCGGAGTGGTGTGTGCAATTTATAACACATTTGACTAATAAACTACATACTTCAAGGAATACAGTAAAAACGCCTCGCCACACGCATCTGCTCATCGCTGGCGGCAAACTATCAGAAGCACTACAAGACTCGACGTCCTGTCGAGAAAGTCCTGACTGGACTAGCGCCTCTCGGTGCGATCGATGCAAGGGATCCCAGTATGAACGCCGTTGAGTGGTGAGAAGGAACCTTTCTGTCAGTCCTGTACGGAGTATGCAACTACACCCACTGTATCTAGCTGTTTGCTGGGGTTCGCCCAATCACGTGCCTTTGCGCAGCTCCGTAGGTCGCTAATTCAAGGACCGAGCAAGATTCAAGACACATTGACATGACGCTCAAGCTCTTGTCGTCTCTGCAGCGCAACTCAACGCATCGCCTCTCTCTCTCTCTCTTTCTGACGCACTAGAATTCGTTGGCCAGGAAGTTGACACATCGAAGCATTTCCATAATGGTACGTAGCGGTTGTGCACCCTCTTTGAACGGACTTTGGACTTGCTTCCGCCAGCAGGCGCTTTTCAGGGCAAGGCGCCAGACAATCATCATCGCAAGCATGGCTAACAACTCGCCCCTTAGGCCGCGCAAGTCATTTCAAACGCCGGTCATGATGACATGATTGTACGATGCCTCCTTCGCACAGCATTCTGAACAAAGCACTGACAGGTGCCCCCCGTCAATGTAGCATGATGCTGTCCTCGACTACTACGGCCGCAAGCTTGCGACCTGCTCAAGCGACCGAACCATCAAAATCTTTGAGATTGACGGCGAGTCACAGCGATTGATTGAGACTCTCAAGGAAAAAAAAAAAAAAAAAAAAAAAAAAAAAAAAAAAAAAGGTCCGTCCAGGCTGACCAAAGGGGAAAAACAAATCAAAATCAAAATCCATCTTCAGACACGACGGAGCCGTCTGGAGCGTATCCTGGGCTCACCCCAAGTACGGCAATATCCTCGCATCAGCAGGATATGACGGAAAGGTCTTCATCTGGAAGGAGCAGGGCCAAAACAACCAGTGGCAGCGCATCTACGACTTCCCTTCACACAAAGCATCGGTCAACGTGGTGGCCTGGTCGCCCCACGAGGCTGGCTGTCTCCTGGCCACGGCTTCGTCGGACGGGAACGTGAGCGTCATCGAGTTCAAGGACACCGCCGTCGACCACGCCACCTTTCCAGCTCACGGGCTGGGCGTCAACTCGGTCTCGTGGGCCCCGGCGACCACCCCCGGCAGCATCATCAGCAGCACGCCCGGCCCTAATTCTGTCGGGAACCGACGTTTCGTCACCGGCGGATCCGACAACGTGCTCAAGATCTGGTCCTTTGACGCCGCCTCGCAATCGTATAAGCAGGAGGGCCAGCCTTTGACCGGCCACTCTCACTGGGTGCGAGACGTCGCCTGGTCGCCCACGGTGCTTCAAAAGTCGTACATTGCCTCGGCTTCGCAGGACAAGACGGTGCGCATCTGGACGTCGGACCCTTCGAGCCACGGCCAGTGGGATTCCAAAGTGCTCAACCTGGACGCCGCCGCGTGGAGGGTGAGCTGGTCCCTGAGCGGCAATGTCCTGGCCGTCAGCGGAGCCGACAACAAGGTGTCGCTGTGGAAGGAGAACCTGCGAGGCGACTGGGAATGCGTCAAGTCTATCGAAGAGTAGAAGAAGGAAAAAGAAAAGAAAAGATGTAGATTGTGCAAAAACTTTCATAGTGTTTACAAAGGGGGTTCAGAGGAAGAGAAGCAAGTGCCAAGACGGTGAGGCATGGGAGAGAAACTCTGGTAATCAATTTTGGCCGGGCGTTTGAAGGAAAACAAAGAGCACAAGGCCCATATCCAAGGCCCATATCAAACTGTAGCGACTGACGAGAAGGTGTCTTCCGTCTTTCCTTCTTTTCTTTGTTTTTTCTTGGCATATTGAAGTTCATTTTCGAAACAAAAAAAAAGGCGCAAAGCAACGTTGACGTCAATGTCTGCATCTCTGGCCTCTGCACACGTGGTCTCAGGTACTATTTTTTTTCGGGCTTTTCCCTGGGAATGTCTTTTTTTTTTACACAACAAGGACGGTACACCAATCCGATGGAATTCTCAACCGACGCCTGCTCAACAAAGTCAAGATTGTATATCCATCCGCCGTACGAATTCAAAATGCTTGCAACTCGCGCATTTCCCCTCGGCTCGTAGCGACTCCTCCAGGTCAGGGCCAAAGGAAAACATACACTCGGACAGTATCAGTCGGACGTCCACAGTGGCTAGCGCAGTCCAATCACGCTCATCTCCAACGTCCAGACCCGTCTGATCCAGACCTTGAGCTGGCCCTGCACGCCGTTGACATTGTCAAGCTCAACACCCTCCCACCAGCACCTTCTGGCAGGTTTCCTCCAGAAGAGCAGCAGCTTTTGCGCCATGCCCACAGCGCTCGTTCCCATTTCGTTGCCTCTAATGTCGCTGCGCAGACGAGCAAGCGCCAGACTGCAGATGACGGCCTTGTTCGGCTCTCCGGCTCGATGGCCCCATTGGTCATCATGACTGAAACCACTGTAGCAGACGACCCAGAAGGAAATTTTGTTTTAATAAATGTGAGCCTCCAGATGGCATCCCTCGAGACCAGAAACCTGTCCCTGCTCGGATAGGAACGGAAAAACTCACCCTGCTGTCAACATCTCAATGAGGTGTGCCTCGGTAGTTCCAGGCTCGTCGCTCCGCTTGAGTCCCGAAAAAATACCATCCTGCTTTTGTAACGCGCGAGCAGCAGCCCGCTTCACCTCGACCATGTCAGGCTGGCTGATGTCTGCTCGTGGTGGAATGACGTAAAAGTCCAAGTCTTCCCTGAGAACAATGATGCCCGCACGCTTCGAAGAGTCATCGCGCGAGCTCAAGGGTTCCACGGACATGGCATCGCTGTCCTGCGATGTGCTGGGCGATGATTCGGCCGGTATCGACTGGGCTACATTTCTAAAGAAATTCAACATGTACTGGAGAGACGCAGGATCGTACTGCATCGATGAGTAAGAGTCAGCATGGGTGTAGACAGGGGGGAGGAGGGGAAATGAGCATGGCGATTAATCAACCATGGCGATTAATCAACTGACGTCAACTTGCACCGCATCATTTTCCGAGAATCCATTCATGTGGCCTTCGGGAAACAGTCCATTGGGAAACAACGACAGGAGAACAAACTCTGGCAAAGTCAAGAGCTCATCTCGAGATAGAACGAATCTGGTTCCACTGTAGTCGACTGTCAGAAAATGAAAGCTGGAAAAAAAAAACAGAAGAGGGGGGGGGACAGAAGGAAAAGACGGGAAGGGATGAAGAAGCTGCTGCTTTGTTGGTTTGCCCACAGCAAAGAGGAAAACGAACCGAAGATCCATGCAAATCGTCTCATCTGCGCCGACATCTACAGTTTTTCGCACTCGTCAGCCTCTCTCGACGTGCATGGCTCGCATGCGGGCAAGGCACCTCACCTCCAATGGCGTTGATTGGCGGTCCCCCTTGCTGGACCTGGGTAATGATGCTTGCGGCTCCTCCTGCGGCAGACATGACGTACGTGAATGCCTGGAGCGGACTGTCACCTTCTGAGTATGCTGGGGGTGGTTCTGCGTCGTCGTCCTTGCGACTCGACCCTTTCTTGGTATCTTGGGGAAGAGCACGTTTGGTCTCGCCGACGGGATCGTAAAAGGCCCTCGAGGAAGTCCCGTCCGGCTGAAAGGCGGTGAGATCGACGGGCGGATCGCTCGCCGAGTATGCTGGAGCAGCGACAGACGCCGATGCGCAGGATCCCGCGGTTCCAGAGCTGGCGAGCTTCCCCGACGACTCACGGACAGTGTTGTTGCGAGGCGCAAAGAGGGACGAGAAGGGCGGCGGACGAGAGCAAGAGGGTGCCTCCGAGGCGGGATACTGAGGCGGCGGCGACTGCTCGACTTCGTTGTCCGTGGCAGCTGCGGCAATCTCGGTACCGTCTTGTGCAGGGTTCTGTAGCTCGTGCCCACGGTGCACGACGGCTTCAGCAATCTCCCACTTGGTGGACACCAACGGTCCCGTAGCTGTGTCCTCCGAGCCCGACAATGCGGCGGATTGGCGGTGATTTCTAGGTGTCGCGGTGGGATGGAGCAAGAAGAAAGGTCCGCGTCAGGACCCTGCGAGGCTTGAGTATCGAGGCACGATTTGCGGTGCGCCGTCAAGGACTGGGAGAGGAGGGCAATAAGATCAAACAGGTCGCCGTCATTCGACTCGTGCTCCTCGTGCTCCCAGGGGATGAAGGTGATGGATGAGAGACGTTGTGATGTTGCGGCAGCAGCATAGGCACGATATGTCCTCTAGGAAAGGGGGGGGGGAGAAACTTCACAACGTAGGAGGTTTTGATTGGCTGGCGATATTCGAGATGATTGAAAGTCTAGAGTGCAATGTCTATTGCAGGATGCTGGTTCTGCAATGTCTGCGCCCAGACGGACGAGGATTGATGATCTCTGTGGTGGGCCGGCGGCTAGCCAGCACGGCAGTTCTGGTTGGACGGCGGCTTGGGGGGTGGACCTTCGTTGCATAAACGGGGCCCATCGCGGCCCGTCTGATTGGGGGAGCAGGCACGTGCGGCCTGGCTTTCTCGACTTGGTCATATGCGACGTGGACGCAGTAGATACCTGATAGAGGTAGGTATACGCCGGATACTATAGGTGCCCAGTAGAGGTAGTCGTGTACTGGGAACCTAAGTGTCTAATACGCTGCATGTACACGTACTACTGCTACGATGCTGCTGACTCCATTGACAACATCTGATCAACACACTGTCGAATCACGGCAATCCTCATTACAGTGTCAAGGGCTCTTCCTTTCTCCTATTGGTGAGGACGACTTCTTTTGGGCACTGCTGTCAGGCTAGAGGAGCAGTCATGTCACTCTCTCCGCAGTCAGCGTTCGTCCACGTCAAGATGATGAAAGACCTCCGCCAACTCTTCACCCATCACACGCCCACAGGACGCTGGAGCTGTTTTCTCTCCTTGAGCTAACCATGACCTGTAGTTCCTTGAGAAAAAATACTCTGATTGATACTCATAATGGCATGATTCACTGTTCATGAGACGGTTTCAGCTGCCGTTATTTGCTGACAACTGAGAAACCTCGTCGTGTGTCCGGTCCCGATCCCATGCTGTGCCACGTGCCCAGGACTCGCATTTGCATCGCTTCGTTTGCATCGCTTCGTTTGCATCGCTTCGCCTGGCTCAAGTAAGTCGCGCCCGATCATGAATTGGCGATTTCACATCTTCCTCCAATCGGTCTCATGACAAAATAATCAACCATGTCCATATCCGTGTCTTTCATCCTCTTCGAGATAACTGCCTCTGGGCATGTTTTCACGAAAAGCGAAATGGCATGCAGAATCTCTAGACGCGCAATCTCTTGGCCAAGGCACGCTTTCTGCAAATCAGTTTCTTCCGCGGCGGGAGGGAGGAGGGGGAGGGGGAGGGGGGTTAGCATACAGCGCGAAGCTCCTCCGAAGGGCATAAAAGCAGCCTTCATTTCAGGCGTCGGATCGGCCCACCGATCGGGATCGAATCTGGGTTGGCTCGGTCAGAATAATGTCAGACTTGTCTACGACGTGGTCAGGACACCAACTTTTCTGCGTTTTCCCATATTGCTTCATCCCGGTGCAGTGTATATGCCTGGGTCCCGACAGTGGTGTCGGCAGGAATCCTGTAACGTCCAAAGACGGCCCCCTCTGCGGGCACTGTTCGCCTCAGAGTCGCAGGAATAGGGGCATGTACTCTGAGTGTCTCTTGGACGACACCATTTAAAAATGGCAGGCTTCTGAGCTCATCCGAGCTCGGGTCGGCAGAGCATGTGGAAAGCTCGTCTAGCAGTCTTCTCTTGTGGTGGGGGTGCTTGAGAAGTGTGTATGTAAGGTAAGTAAGCGTCATGGCTGTGGTATCGCTGCCTGCGATGATGATGTTGGTGCTCTCGAGAGCAATGTCCGAGTCTTGGAGTGGCTGTTCAGTCTCGTCCCCCGGAAGCATTTGCGAGAACAAAGTCTTGACTCCATTCTTGGACATCTGTTTTGTGTTTCGGACGGCCATGGTGCCGTATTCTCTGAGTCGCGTGACCAAGGACGACGGGAACCCAACGCCAGGAATGGGGATGCAATACAAAACAGGCAATATCCAAGGCAGTTCCAGCCGCAGGCCACCAAGCACTAGAATTGCATCGATATCTCGAATGACCTGTGGTTTCTGTGTCGATGGTTAGATGAGGTGTGAAAATGCTCAATCGAAGACGCCGTCGCACCTGCTCATTTTTGACAATGCTGAATTTTTCTCCAAAGGCCAACGAACTCAGAACGTCTGCCGTCATCATAGACCACCACTTTACAATGTCTGCCGAGCCCTGGTCTACGTCACGTTTGATCTTCTGGACCGCTTGCTGCGCAGTTTTGATGATAATTGGTTCCCAGTGCTGGATTGCCTCTCGAGTAACGGCGCGTTGAATGAGTTTTCGCCGGGCCGATGCTTTACGAGGGTCTTGCATGGCAAACAATGTACAGTGGTCGTCGTCAGGCTGCCTCGTCAGCTGCTTGTACCAGATCGACTTTCGGAACGGCGAGCCTATTCTGTGCATCTGCCGCACGCCTTCCAAGTCTGAAATCGAAACCTCTTCCGGCGCGATGCGCACTACGTGACCTATCGATGATCTATGAGCGGCCTCGCGAGATGTACACCATCATAAGTCCCTTGGCTTACCGTATTTCCGGTGCAGATTATGAACGTATGCTGAACGCCGACCTTGTAGGGCCTTGAGCTTGAGGGGGAGCCCGGTGAAGCGAGAGATAAGGGGCCCGGGAACTTCTGTGAGGCCATCACGAGAAGCACGCCGCAGAATCTAAGAAATCATGAGATCATCCGGTCAGTTCTGCCTACCCTGAAACATACCAACCTGGATAATTGTGTATATCAAATAGCTCATCGCAAGGCCAAGCGCGGTTGCGCTCATCGGTTGTCCCAAGAAATCCATTTTCGTCCTGATTATGATTAAAGGTCAAGGGGCTGCCATGCGAGACTTTGGGGGGGGGGGGGGGGGTAACATCCCCATGTTTTTATGTGCCTATAGTGGTAAGACAAAGGTTTTTGGCCGCCAGACGCCACTACTATCTAATACCTTTAGCCGGCTAAAAACATCTATCAGGATACTATACATACCTACCTACCCCTCCTTAGTACCTGTAGTGTTTTACAGATGACTACCTCTACTAAGTACCTACAGTATCCTATATATGCCTGCCTCTACTACCTACTAGGTAGGCAGCTATAATATCCTGTATATAGGTACCTACCTCTACTAGGTACCTATAATGTCCTGACAGATGTTTGTAGCCGCCCAAAAGTATTAACAGTGTGGTCTGGTGGCCAAAAAACCTTTATCATACCACTGCACAAGTACGGCTTGTATGGCGGGCGGTATCTGCGGGGTCTCCGAGTCTTTGACTCTTACTGTATGACCTCATCTGATCGCTGCCGTGCCACCGCCGCGCCATCCCGCGACATCCACTAGTCCACGCGATTGCGAAGCGTCTTGCATCCGCATCTACGGCTTCCGTCATGACACTGAGAAAAAAAACGAAAATTTCATGGCACGGTGCCAGGCCGCATCATGGCGCACCGGTCGTCAAGGCTGATTGATATACAAGAACAATGAAAAGAAGAGAACCAGGGTTCGTGCGTGAGCGGACTTCTCTAAGTGAGCTGCGATCGTGGGAGACGATGACCGTGTCAAGTGATGGCCCAGTATAGACATGGAATTTCTGCGCAAAGTCGACGACACGATATTCTCTCCGTCGAATACCCTTTGCAAGTGTCCGTTCCTTTCGCTGGCTACAGCCTGTGTGACGATCATGACACGACGAAACAGTGCCATTATGCGCGCACAATGTCCAAGGATGACGATACTGCTGGTTCCGTTTCGCTTGCGCAATGGGCCTGGACGGGGGGTGTCCTGGAGTTTTCCTTTGCTTCAACATGCCACTTAGCCAGCAAGCATCCAGGTTTTAATCAGATCAAGCCAAGGAAAAGGGGGAAGGAAGGAAGGAAGGAAAGCGCTCGGCTCCACTACTCATCACCACCTTAGTTACTACGCCTGCTAGTAGGTAGTAGTGGTAGTAGTCACGGGACGTTGAGCTGCTCAGTACCTGCTGGGCACCTCACCTCCCTCTAATTCTATACCCGTCGAAAGAGTGTTCGCACTTTGGGATTGATGGAATCATCGCTGCAAAGCAGCCTCAGTAATCGGTGTTCACCAATTAATACCCGACTTCCCTCATCTACCCATCAAGAGAAATTGTAGATCCTTACTAAGCAGCTCAGCCGTGATATGTCTGTGCTCTTGCCATGGGATCGCGCGAAGCATGCATTCTGTCGCGGTACCATGACGAAATGATGCGTTGCGGCTGACTGTCACCCTATTACCAGCACTACCTTGCATTTTCAAACCCCCCCGTGTCATGGAGTCTGGCCGATCCAACCCCGGGTTGCGTCCATCCGAATTGACTCAGAGTGGGCAGTATCGGATCGCAGTTGCTTCTGGACCTAGCAGACCGGCTAGTCCAACACCAGCTGCGACTACGAGAATCAGATCTGCATCAACGCGGATGCCCAAGAGGCGGAAGCGATGGGCACCGAAAGTGAAGACGGGTTGCTCAATTTGTCGGTTCGTACCATTTTTGACGCGTCCCGTTGGCCGTCTCTCTCGGACCAGCTCGGTAGCTGGCTTGTTGACGCTCAATTGCACAGAAACCGGCGCCTGAAGTGCGACGAGGGTAAACCAGCGTGCAACCGTTGCATCAAGGCAGGCTTGAACTGTGTTGGCTACTCCAACACGTCGCTGCCGGGGAGCTCCTTTCCCCTGGTCGTGTCGGACGGGTTCTTGTCCAGCGGCTTGGCACCGCACAGCCTGCTGGCCTCTTCGCGCGACAGAGAGACGATGCACATGTTCCGTACTTATACCATTCCACACATTGCCAGCCATTTCGACGAGACGTTCTGGACCGTCGATGTCACCAGGGCGTGTCTTGCCTTTCCTGCCATCTGGCACGCCGGCCTCGCCTTGGCCACTGTTCACTTCCACCTCGACACGCTGAGAAGCTCGTCAGCAGAACAAGGAAAGAGTCAGGATCATTACGTGTTTGCCCTGTCCCATTATAACAGGGCCGTCAATTATCTCGTTGAGCTCGTGCAGCCGGGCGGTCTGGACTGCATAAGCCAAGAAGTGGTGCTCATATCCAACATCCTCTTCACAAGTCTATGCGCCCTACTTGGTGACACAAAGGAGGTCATGATCCATGCTCGCCATGGACTGGAACTCTTCTACCAATGGGAGATTTGGGACGACGCGAAAAAACCTCCTGGCCGTCAAATGGACCATCTCATCACCAAGGACGCCGTTGTGCCGCTGATGAATCGCATAGAGGGTCAGTTTATGCGCAACGACCACCCGAGGCCGTGGCATATGACTGCCCCGGTACGCTGGGGGCTCAGTGACCACTTTGACACCGTCGAGGCTGCCTATGTCGAGCTGCAGCCCCTCATGAGCGGGCTTCTGGAGCTGTTTCGATCGGGCAGCACCTACGTACACACTTCAGCCAATGATACGAATCCAGTGCCGGACGTACGTCTGCCGTACAAACAAGCTATCAAGGACTGGGGAGTCAAGTGCGAGCGGCTGATGAAGCTTTTGCATGCCGAGGGCGACTTCGCCATCCCCCATCGACTTTCTCTGCAGGTTTGGCTTGAATACATCAAGGTATTGTTCGAGCCCGATCTAGCGCAATCCGAACTGGCCTGGGATCGATTGAGAGGTACGTTTGAGGTAATCCTTCAATACGTGGAGATGGGTCTCGCTGCAGAAGCTGCGGCTGCTCCTCGAGCCGGGTCGAGCAAGGGCATCCCATCAACCGGGCGCTCTCTGTTCGAGCCTTCTGTGTGCGAAGCCCTCAACTTCGTGGCGGACCGCTGCAGAGATCCGCTGATTCGTCGCAAAGCTCTGTACCTCATGGAGAAAATACCGAGGCAGGAAGGACTTTGGGACACGGAAATGCTCTTAGCTGTCACCCATGCTCGCATCGAGTTCGAGGAGAGCGGTGCTGCCTCCAATGATGAGCCGAGGCTGCAGGATTGCTCATGCGTGGCGGGCAGTTTCATTTGCCAGGGACACAGGATCGTTGCGGCGCCCCTAGACTTTTTGCCGGGAAAGTCTGCGAGAATTTCTCTCAAGACGCTTGGTCATATGACCGCCAAGCAGCCAGGATATATGAGGTTGATATCATGGTGATGGGAGCGCGAGCCTGTAAAGATGTGGAAATGCCACGCCACGCCGAGGAGCAACCGGGACGTCGACGGCAGGATGACAGCAGAACCAGACATGCTCCAATTCTGGAAAGATGCGTTTCGGCTCGCTCGTGCGTGCGTTGCGCATGTGGACGGCTACTTACATATACCTAATTATCCGGCCGTGTCCAACATTTACTGGCTGCCGACACGTTCCTGCATGGAGGCGCAAGGGTTCAGCGATTTGCTGCAGAGTTTGCAGTCATTGTCGGGTTCGAACGATAGGGCCCTTGCGAGAGAGCTTTAGCGACATTGCGCAAGGGCTGAATCGCCCCTGGACCTATGCGTTGAAGCTTCAGGCTTTGACTACCAGCATAGACGGATTTGCAGGCGCCCGAGGAGATTGATCCAAGTGCCAAGTGCCTCGGCTACCGAGTAGTTGGCAGGTATGTAGGTACCTCTCTACTAGGAGGCTAGCTACCTACCCAGTAGGTAGCTGCCTACCAACCTACCAAAGGTAAGGGTAAGGTCTGAAGAGGTCTTGCCGACCACAAATCTTTTCCGACCGCAGGGAACCAGGTGCACTCAAGTGGCAATCCTCGACGGGCTCCCTGACCGTCCTTTTGGATGGCGTTTGACAGACGTTGGTGATGTTCTCTCGACTTGACGGATTGCGGAGGTTTTTGGTACTCCAACGTTGCCATGAAGGGACACGACGGTGCCACGCATTTTAGTTGCTGGCTCAGAGCCAAACGAATGTACCACCACAGCTAGGTACAGCCACGGCGTGCCGTGCCAAGCCTCATTCACGAGGCGTGGTGAGGCTTGGAGAGGATTCACGGGAACCAGGGTGTTCTCACTCGTCTGGGGGGGGGGGGGTTGCCTTTTT
>JMQE01001315.1:0-24861 GCA_000731825.1 Hypocrella siamensis | reverse complement strand
CCCCCCCGGTCCAGCCGCCGTTATAAGATGCAAAAAAAGATTGCACCTTCTGCTGCTGCTCTCCTCAGGCCCTCAGGCGGAAAAAACCCCCTCTCCCGAGACACACACCCCGGGAATTAGTCGTGCAGAGGCTATAACCCCCAAGACTCGGATGCCCAGCTGCGGCATCATGTCGGGCTGCGCGCCCAAGCTGCGCATGAGGATCGGCGCCTTCGTCTTCTTCATCGCCATCGTGTACGCCTACCTGGCATACTTTGGGGAGCCGGGAGCCGCCTCGTCGCGACGACGCCGCCATCGTGGGCTGCCAGACAGCGCCGTGCAGACGTTTGCCCGTCATGCCGTCAACAACACCGTCGTCGTCGTCCCCGTCAACCACGGCATGCTCCATCTCGCCGAAAACCTGCTCTGCTCCCTCTCCGCCACCTCGTTCAACGCGTCGTCGCTGGTCTTTTGGGCGCTCGACGAGGCAGCCCAGGCGACGCTGCTGGGCCAGGGCCGGGCCACCTACCACGACCCCTCGCTCTTCTCCGTCAGCGGCAACGAGAACAAGAATGGCAACACCGACGACTACCGCCGCATGATGCGCGAGCGCCCCTACTTCTTCGTCGACCTCTTGTCCGCCGGCTTTGACCTCCTCATGCTCGACGCCGACCTCGTCTTTTGGCAGTCGCCCCTCGCCCTGCTCCCGCACGATGACGCCGTCGACATCGTCTACAGCACCGACGCTCGCGAGTTCTACACGACGCACGACGCCTTCCGGGATGAGCGCCGCCGCGGCTCCCTCATGCCGCCCATCTGCAACGGCCTCTTCTGGATGCGCAACACCAAGGACACGCTCAAGCTCTGGACCGACATGCTCGACGTCTTCGAGGCCCCCGCCTGGCGCATGGGCATCTACCGCGACACCGTCTTCATCGACGACCAGCGCGGCATGGACGTCATGCTCAACGACGGCCGCGCCAGGATCGTCCCGCCCCTGCCCGACGGCATCACCCAGGACGCCCTGCCCGACAACAAGCAATACAACAAGGCCAAGCTCAACGTCAAGCTGCTCGACCAGACCGAGGTCGTCAACGGCCAGCTCTTCATGTTTCGCGAGGACACGTACCTGGAGAAGCTGGCTGCTCTGCGCGCCGCTGGACGAGACCGCATAGCCACCCACATGAACTGGGACACGACCATTGTCACCAAGGAAGATGGCGCCAGGGACAAGAAGATTTACTTCCTGGACGACAAGGGTGATTGCAAGATCAAGGACAAGAGGTAGTAGAGGGTATCGGGTGTGTTTGAAATCTGATTTCCCGCAATTCCAGAACGAGGATTGTTCACATCTTCTCACTCGCCAGCGATCGTCAACCGCTGGGGGAAGCGGTGCTCGTTGTGCCAACAAAGCAAAGGGAGCTTGGGTCTCGATGAAATCATTGGTGGAAAGACAGTAGTGGCCAACCGCGTATATAGACCACGCTCGGATATGATATGATGCCATCTAGAGAAGAGATGGGACCGCAGGTCGAGTCGAAATCTTCTGTCCGTGTCGAGCCATTCCCAAGGGTGTCTGTCACGCGGGCTTTCAAAACTTGTATATTAAAAAGGTGGACAAGTCGAGGGGGGGGGACCCAAGCCGATGAGAAGAATGGGATGCAGTATGTTGAAGCTACGTAGCTAAATTTTGCTAGCTCCCTCGCGCTTTGCTGGCGCTTACAATAGCTTGCTTGTGATGGCCACCGCCTGTTATCTGTGGATTTTGCAGCCATGACTTTTTTCAACCCCAGAGGTTCTGAGGCGTGTGCATCATCCATCTACTCTTGCATCGAACGGTGAAAAAAAAAACGGCTCGGCAAAGAGACGAAATTCGAGGATCTTTGCCAAGTTGGTATTTTAACCCGCATGATCCATCACTTGTCGAGCTACACAAGATTTGATATCCCATCATCTGCGAATTATCTCTCCAAAAAAAAAAAATCCACCAGAATCTTCCCTCTCTTGCTCTTTTGACTGTGACCGATGGCGACTTTTCCTGTCCAACTGGGGTTTTTTTCAAGGGTTGGGGAAAAATTCGTCGCTTCGTCATCAAGCTCGAGCTTTTTTTTCCATGTCCATGGCATGTCTCCGTCGATGGACTTTGTCGTGCCATGATTGGCCCCCCCCGCTTTGTGAGGCTTTTGTCTAGTGCGAGCGCGAGAAGCGACTAGTAGGTGCTGTCTTTTCTGTCTCTGTTCTGTCCTCTGGGCTCTCGTCATGAACTCGGCGGCTGATTCGGGCTGGATAAACGATGGCCACGAAACCTAAAATAGCAGCAGCTGACTGAGTCAGTTCCTCGAGGTTTGCCGAAGCTTCCCGGCTACGGTGCTTGCTTCGTTGATCCCAGGATTGCCTTGCAGACAGACTAATGCGATTCGATGCGGATCGCTTGAGAGAGAGCTCGACGATTGCGCGCAAAATGCAACATGTGATGGTCAGTTTCGATGGCACTTTTTGGATCTGGCTTCAAGTCCGATGCCCTCCACCACCTTTTCTTCTGCGCCTGCGCCTGCGCAGTGCATCCGGACCTCGAGAGGCCAAGAGAATGTGTCGGCGCCTCTCGACACTGGGTCTCTCGCTCAGGCGAACAAAAAGACCAAGATTCATGAGATCGATCTCTTCATCCTTTGATGATGGGCAAGTTGTCGATTCGTGTACGCATCAACCAGACTGGGGCAACAAAACTTGCATCAAGCAGCAGGGCATGCATGGGCTGCGTTCCCCCCACACCAGGACCTGTTTCTTCTTTTTTTCTTCAGCATTTGCGTTCTGGCGTTCTGGAGCGGCGTTAGCGCGTCTGAGTCGGGTGCTTTGTTCGGAACAAGTCATGCAGATACGAGGGTTATGAGTCGTCAAGGGACCTGGGCATGAAGAGCCCATCATGACTCGCCATCTCTGACTTGACCTATGACTATGTCTTTATGCACAGTGTGTCCCCCTCTCCACGACCCAGAAGTGAGAGAGCTGGTCTGTCAGTCGTCTCCAGTCACAAGTCAAGTCTGCCGCCCCTGTGTGTGTCATGTCAGGGCCAAGGATCAGGCCGTAGAAGAACAAGACACGCCCAAAGGGAAAAGGTGCCCGGTGGTCAGTCAGTCAGTCAGTCAGTCCCCTTTTGCCGTCTCTTCCGGCCCGGTTCACGGCTGTTTGCCTGTATCTTGACCGTGTGGAATTTCGGGAAAAAAAAGTCACATATATATTAAAAAAAACTAATGACTCTTACCCATCTCCCTTCTTCTTTCTTTTTTTAAAACCTTCCATTTCTTCCTCTTTTTTTCTCTGAAAGAACCCTTACTTTGTCTATTATATGCTTGCTGCGCTGACCTTTTTCGTCCTTTTTCGTTCGAGAGACAGACGATTTTGGATCCAAAACTCGTCGATTTGACCGGGACCATATAGCATCAGTCTTGGGAGGCGTCAACAACATCTGGAGCGAGAACTTGACTATTTTCTTCTTCTCCCCTCAAATTCGGCGCCGGCAATCATGGAGCACCCTCGCCTTTTTCGGTTCCTGACCCTGGTGATTCGGTTCCTGCAGTTCACCTCTGCCACGATAATCATGGGCATGGCGGGATATCTCTTGGGCACAGCCGACGCCAAGAGCTGGGATCTGGGCCGCCTGATCTGGACCGAGTGCGTCGCCGCCGTCACCGTCGTCTTCCTGGTCGTCGTCTTCCTGCCCAGCATCAAGACCGTCGTCGTGGGATCCATTGACATTTTGCTGAGCGTGCTGTGGTGGTCTGTCTTTGGG
Source organism: Hypocrella siamensis (assembly GCA_000731825.1). Taxonomy (NCBI): domain Eukaryota; kingdom Fungi; phylum Ascomycota; class Sordariomycetes; order Hypocreales; family Clavicipitaceae; genus Hypocrella; species Hypocrella siamensis. Next base: position 21,092 of record JMQE01001315.1, on the reverse strand, counting down.
CTGCTCTTCAACGTGCGTGGCTTTTTCCCCCTTCCAGTGGAAACAAAAGAAGTGATGAAAAATTAAAAAAAGAAAACGTTGTGGCTGACTTGTCGGAAACAGTTTCTCATCTTCAACCCAGCCGATGTCCTGATATCAGACCACCAAAACGACCAACTGACGACCTGCACGGCCTTTGCCTTTGTCGCCGGCGTGCTCTTCCTCTTATCCGGCATCTTCAATTGTCTCATTGACACGCGGCAGCCCGACGCCGAGGCTGAAGAGGACCGCCGCAAGGACAGCTGTTGAGCCGAGGGCCAGGCATACGAGCCGCATACACACAAAAATCAGACGACACCTCATTTTCCTCTTTTACAAAGCATAATACCCCGATAGACAGCGACTCTTTTTTTTTTCAACACCATTAGATAAATACCATGATACCAAATTTGTCAGGTGCGCTGCATCATGACCGGCAAGATTAGACACAAGAGGGTGGCGGGATTCCCTGTTTTCTCAAACCTTTCTCCTTTATTTACAAAATCACCTCTTTTTTTTTTCAGAGGATGATGATAATATAATCAATCGACATTGGATACAATGACAAAAGATATATATAAAGAAAAAAGCAGTGTCCCTCCTTTTTGGTGGGTGATTGGCAAACAAAGTATCCATCTGCTCGCATGCTAGCACACACGGACACGGGGCAACGTGCTGAGATGATTCAGAACACGAAATACTCGTGTCTGCTATACTTTGACAACAATACCCATCGAGACTCATTGTGTGACGTTGCATTGCAGCCGCTGAGTGTGACGGATAAAGCGTTGAGAATCTTGACATTGTACCTCGCGTGATGGTCTTTGTGTAGCCGTGATGTCGCAGCAAAAATCGAGAAAATTGAAAATTAAAAGTGAAAAATTAGAAATCAAATATCAAAAATCAAAAATCAAAAATCAAGATGGAAATGAAAATGAAAATGAAAATGAGCGCCCTTCATTGTATAGTGGTCACACACCCACCAAGTCACGACACGGAACCAAGGACATTCATTCATTTTTGTGAACATAATCGAACGGCTCCTGAGTGGGAGGCAGCAATTACAAGGATATACAATGAAGCATGAAGCAGAAAAAAAAACATCACGCAGTAAGAAAAAACTCCAAGCTGATGCAGGCGTCTGGATTACGGAAACAACTGGTCAACCATGGCCAGAAACCGCCGTCTATACTCCATAGGCTCCGTCGTAATCGTCATTGGCCCCTTATCAAAGAGCAGGTTGAAGGCGCCAATGAGACCAGACATGGCCTTGGCCTGGAACTTGTGCCGGGCCCACAGGAAATCCAGCACGACGGCACGATACACCCACTTGCCGTCGTTGGACACGATGCCGGCCCGCCAAGACGGCTGGTTCTGCCCGGAAATAATGGAAATGGATTCGGTGTGGTCCGTCTCGTTGGCCTCCTGCGGGGGCAGGGGCAGTCGACACAGAAACAGCGAATAGTCAATGGCATTGTTGTCGGCGAGAAGCGTCGTGTCCTGCGCCAGCACGTCCTTGAGCTCCTGCTTCCATGAGGCCGAGACGTCGATCTTGTCGTCAAAGGTGTCGACGAGCTTGTCCTTGACGTGCTGGGGCGCGAGCCGGCCGTCTGCAATGTCGCGCTCCGGGAAGAAGTAGTCCTCGGGCTTGAGGTCGTATGTCTCCCACCGCCGCTCGTCGCCGGTGTGCAGAATGTTCTCCATGACCATGTAGTACCTCGGTTGGATGTTGAGGAGGCTGCCGAGCGAGGTGCGCGGGGCGAAGAGCATGTCGGTGATGCGGACGAGGAGGCTCCCGGGGTGCGTCTTCATGTGTGCCGCGTACGGGGCAAACAGCTCGTCCATGAAGAAGTGGCTCTCGAAACGCCTGTCCAGCGACTTGACGACGTACTCGCCGCCCTTGGTGTGGAAGAAGGTCGAGCCGCTGTAGCCCAGATCGCCGGCCGCCGTCAGGGCCTCGCCGTGCTGATGCTGCTGTTCCGCGTCTTGCCCAGACTGTCCCGAGTCGCCCTGGAACGCGCCGGTGTATTCGGATTCGTCGAGGTGCCAAAAGTCGTGTCGGAGCGTGAGGAAGTCTGCGTATCGGAAGCGCCTCAGGTCCAAGCGGAACAGGGCCAGGAGTGTCGACAGGGATTTGAGGAGCTTTTCCAGCCTTCCTGCTCCGTCTTGGTCGTCTGGACCGTGTATGCGCAGTGCCTCGGAGATGGCCTTGGAGATGGCCGCCTGGCGTCTTTTGCCAGCCTCTGCACCCATCATGTCTCGACACGCCAAGGACAGCCCAATCACGTCGAGAGGGGACAAGGTTTGGGAGAGAGAGGGATGGAACTAGGAAACGGGATCGTATCAAAGGTTTTCCGCTGGGAAGTCCGATTCCAAAACTCTAGATACAAGTTACGTAGTTGGACAGGTGAGGCAGCTACGGTATGTCCACAAGTAGGATCATGACGTCACCCCATCTTCACGTGTGTGTCGTATCACCAAACTTCCAACCAAACCCAAATCGACGTCGTCCCTTCCGAGATGACTTTCAATTGCTCGCAAATGGCATCTCTGTCGTTCCCGATCATATACTGTACCCTAACGACAGCTGACTGCGGTAGGAGGAAGAATACGCTGGGGAAAAAAAGGGCTGCCAGTACAAATACGAGCTTCTGATTCATCCATGATGTTGTCAGGGCACGAGGACTAGCGTCTGCATGCCCTTTGTTTCTGAAGCCAGAGAGTCCTTGCTGCCCTTTTCACACTTTTTTGTCGAAAAAAAAAAAAGAAAAAACAACCAACGACAGCACCGTTGGTGTATTCACTCGTTACATTTCCACAAAGGCCTTGATCAACTTCATGCGCCCCCGTTGCACGCGTGCTCAACGAACTCGTGACAGTCTACCGTGGTGGCAGTTGCTTTTCCATACTGTTCATGTACGTGTACGAATCTTTTCCTTCCATTTCTTCATGGCACGTGTGGCGGTGAAATTCGCGCGTCCGGCAATGACAGGGTCGACCGATAGTTGATGATTTCGGGAAAATGCGGCGCGGCGGTCAAAGCAGCTCCTTTGCAAGCTTACGTGAGAAATTCAAGATTTACTCAAGTGACTGCAAAAAAATAGGGAAAAGATGAAGTCCCTTCATTCTTGGATGAACTTCATTCTTGGATGAAGGAGCAATCGCGACCACGTCGGACCGTCATGGACACTCAACTATGAGCTGACCATTATAACATCAATAATGACAATGTGGCCGCCAGGATCAAACCAGCTCAGCCATACAACTTGGTCTCCTCGACGCTCCAGTCCCAAAATTCCTCGGCGACACTCTTTCCACCACCCGTCGGCCTGCGTGTGGCGTCTACGAGACCGCTTCTTACATCGAAGAAGCGCCCCCAGGGTCCAACTGCAAAAGAAGAACAGAAATGTCGTTAGCAGGTTTTTTTTTCCCGTTCCAGAGGCCCACGTCGGGCCGCCTTCCGGAAACACTCACCCCAAGAACCGGTCTGCTGCATCGTAATCTCGGGCGACAGGGCGGAGAAGAGCTCGGTATAAGCGCCATTGACTTGCGGGTAGAGCATGAACTTTGTGAAAATCATGGACATGAACAGCCCGTTGATGCCCTTTTCAGAGCTGATGGACCGGTACAGATCAGAGTCGAGATTGCCTGGGTTCACTGCCTGGGAAGGGGGGAGAGGGGGAGGAAACAGTCAGCCTCTGGTGCTTCCTTTCATATTCCCATCAGGCCATTGAGAGGATTGAAAAAAAAGGGGGGACCAGTCAACCTCAGCCCTTACAATACTGATGATGCCGTCCTCCCTTTGACGCCGTGCGTACTCGACACTGTGGAGATAGTTTCCGGCCTTGCTGTTCCCATACAGCTTCAAAGGCGAGCCATGTCCGGCGTAGCGCTTCTTGTCTTTCAGCTTGGCCACGTCGAGGCCGTGGTGCTCGGAAAACACCTCTGCGGCCATGGACGACACCCAAACCACGCGCGCAGCGCCGACGCCCTCGTCCGCTACCGTCCTAATCAGGGTCGGCGTGAGGAGCTGGGTGAGCAGAAAGGGCCCAAGACAGTTTGTGCCAATCTGCAGTTCATGTCCCTGAGCAGTCAGGCTGCCTGCGGGCGGCGTCAGGACACCGGCATTGTTGAACAGGACGTGCAGCTTGTCCTCTTGTCTCATGAAGGCCTCCACGGCCGGTTTGATGGTGGCCAGATCGCCGAGGTCGAGGTGGAGGAACCTCAGGAGGCCTTTGGAGTCGGGATGCGCCGCCTGCATCTCTTGCATGGCTGTCTGGGCCTTGCTTTCCGTCCGGCTGGCAATATAGACGGTGGCATTGGCCCCGTAGAGTATGCGGGCGACTGGTTTGCCCAGACCTCCGTTGGCACCGGTCACGATGAAAACCTGGGCCCAAGGCGTAACATGGAAAACATTAGTTGAGTCTTCTTGTGTAACCCTTGACGCATTGTGCTCGTGGTTTTGTGTACTTTGCCAGTCTGATCTGGAACATCCTTCTCGGTATAATGGGGCTTGCCGGGGAAATTTTGTCGAATCATCGACGGTCTCAGAGCTGTAAATAACATGATTGACTGTTTTTTTCGTAGAAAAGCAATTGCAATTGCGCCTGCCTCCCCCACAAAGCCATCATGTTCGAGGTCGGCCGAGGCAGAAGAACGCGAATGGTCAGAATAAGATACCAAAACGAGGACGGGCGTCCAGATCCTGACGTCATGCACGCATCCTATTTAGACGAGGACGGGACTTCCTCTTCATTAGTCTCGATGTCCAGCTACCCGCTCGCAGTTGTGGCGTTGAACCCCCACCCTGTTCTGTCTCTCCTCTACTTTTCCTGACATGTCGATGGCCTTGAAAACAGTCATTGCTAAGCTGCTGGCCATCATTCAAATAGATGGCAGGTCCTGAATGTAGAGACTGTGTCGCGGCCTGGCGTATTGATAAGCATGTCTTCAACAAGCCGACATGGACTGCTGCTCGCTCCACACATTGTTCTTCGCAGAGCTACGCGCTTGTTGGCCGTCTTCTATTCAATTGAGAATATTGAGCACATGTGTTCCTTTGCCTCCTTTGCCAGGGGGAGGGCGCCCGTGGTGTTCTTCTTCTTCATGAGCGTGCCATCAAGGTAATCCGGAAGCTGCCTTGTCAGCGACAATCATCAGGTTCCTGGGTGAAACTTTGGCATCAAACATGGCCAGCACATCCACCTTGTCGGCCCCGTGCTCTCGAAGGAACCAGAATCGGTCCATGGCAATGACGCTCTCCACCACCTTGCAGCATATCACGCTCAGCGTCCACAAGATGGCGACCTGTCCTTGACAATCCCCATATCGCTCCTCGTATGACAGCAATTCGGCCGCTGATATCTGCTCACGATCAACGCTCAGGCAATCCATCGACCGCCGCGCATACTTGGCAAATGTAGCCACATCGCCTTTGCGAGTGCCCCAAACTGGCCTTTCCTTGTCCGCGCTGCTCAATTTGATGGCCTTGTCATGGAAAATCTTTTCGAGTATCGCCCGGTACAGACGACGTCTGGCATATATCGAGGCTTGACCTGCGGGACACGTCATATCTGCCCTGGACCAGTTGTTCGGCGCCTGGCAAGCCGTCATCAACGCAGTGAGGCTCAGCGCGACGCCGTGCTCTCGCAAAGTCGCGCTGATGGGGAATCCGGTCGGGCAGTCAGGCGAGCGAGGCACAATGTGGTTGTAGCAGCAGCCCACGACGGCCAGGGATTCGATACAATCCACAGTTGTAAAGTATCTGACCATGTGCTCCGAAAGACTCCCGCAGGCATGGAGACCAACGAGCATGCATCTCTGCCCACCAGCCCAGTCTTCAATCTCGGCAGCCAGATCGGAGGAGCCGTCGATCCAGTGAACCAGGTGTCTCAGTTTCTGCTCCGGTATGCCCAGCGAAGCCGCCAGGGCCTTGGACCCCGCAACTTGAGATTCACTGCCGTCGATGGACAGTACCCGTAGTCCCGGGACCAGATGAGCAAGACTGACCGAAAGATAGCCTTGTCCAGAGCCCATGTCCACGACGCGAGTGATGCCCTTTTCTTGACACACGCGTTGAATGTAGGCCATGGCTGCGGAAACCTCGGCAATCTTCTTGGCTTTCATGCCTTGCCACAGGATTTCCGGCAACTCAGCTGTCGGACCTGGCCGCTGACTCCGTGGCAGCGCCAGAGACTTCAATTTGCCCAGCCAGCCAGTCAGACACGGTGGCTTCGAGTCGAGAAATCGCCTATGCTCGTCGTCACAGGTCGGTTCTGGCCTCTCATCTTCATCAATGCTGTCGATAAGGTCCTGCTGAGCCAGACGATAGTCAGGGCACGACGACCACCAGCTGGTCCATTCTTGGGGGAGCCTGTCCCAGGCATTGTAGATCAGGGCATCGTTGACGTGTATACCTCCTGTAATTTGGCGGACGAGGGGCGTGGCGACGAAATCGCAGACATCTTTGGTATATTTTTCCAGGCACTCACGCGGGCCCCGGGGCGCAAACATTGATCACGCAGGCCGGCAGTCGGCATGCTTTTTTAAGCTCTGCGCCTAGGACGAAGGTGCGATGGATGCGATGCAGAGCGAGATGACCAAGTTGTGCCTTTTTTTTTTTTTTTCCTTTCTTCCTCTTCTTTTTTTTTTTGCCAGCGGCCACGTGACTCAAAAACATATCAATCACACCTACAACGCATCATGCACAGCTGCCGAATGCTGACGATGTAACAAGCTTGATCATTGGCTGAAATCTATTCCTGGACAATTTGCCCGTCGTTTAAAAATTAGTTTCTTCACCAGTGAGTGACAAGGAAGGGAAGAAAGAAACCAGGGAATGGGGGTCGTGGGGGAAGGGGGTGGTGTCAGGAGGGGCAAAACAAGAAAAGGACCCCGCGAGGGGCCTGAGACGGTTGTCAACCATGAGACTTGTCATAGAAACTTTCTGGAACGCAGCGAAGACGTTTCAGCGCGCAACCAGCCCAGTCTCAACCACAGCGTGACATGCTTGATTCCCAGTTTGCATGCTCTGAGCAATTGCATCATGACAACGGTTGAGGACTTGACGTATGTATTGAGTCCCTATTCTCTATGTGATGTGAGTGGATATTGTGCCGCTGTGCAGACATGTGAAAGATGATCCAAAAAACCGAAAAAGAAAAAAAGAAAAAACAAATCGAGAGATGCTATGCTGTGGCCTTTCCGTCTCAACTCCGAAAAGAGAAAAAAAAATGACAACCAGCGTGATTATTACGTGGTCATTTCAAAATAACCAGCCAATGCCTCACTTGTTCAGCCACCGAACGCTGCGTGAGGTCAAACGAGCTCCGAGCTTGCGACCGCAGAATCTCTCCAATCTGCGCATCTTCAGCAGCCTCGGCGGAAATCGTCAAGCTGGTGAGAGATTTCTGCTTCTTGCTCTGGCCGAGAGGAGTCGCAGTCTGGGGCCCCTCCATGGCAGTAATGCCCTCCTCTAGCTCTCCCAGGTCCAGAGCGCCAATTAGATCCCTGGCGCCCAGCGCGTCCGCCTCAGAGAAGCCCGGTTCCTCGTCGTGTGATCGGACTGGGACAAGGTGCGGAGCGACGCGCTTCTGGAACTGGTCCAAGGCGTCCCGGACCCTGACGGTTTGGTGTCGCCTCCACGGGTCCCTCTGGCCAGCCTCGAGACCTACGCTGGTGCGCTTCCCAAACCCAGCAAGCTGCGGCTGAGCACCACTGCCCCGGCGTGCACGATATTTCTCGTCGAAATCGGGATTCTGGACAAACAGTTCTTCGAGAAAATCGCCGTCTCGCAGACTCTTGAGCTGTCCACTTCCAAGGTCTCGGACATGGTACCACCCTTCGATCTGTTCGTACGGAACACCCGAAACCACGGCGTGTTCTGCCTGCTCCACGTACTCGGGCAGCATGTTTTCCTGTCCCAGAGACGCAACGACGTCGACCATTTTGGGGTCCGCGCTGATTCTGTAGATGTACCCGAATATCTCCTCTTCCCCGAATGCCGCCTTCCCGCGCGCATGTCCTCGAAACAGCTGGGCATGTCGTATTGCAACTCTCGGATCCTCTGTGGTGGACACGTATCGGGTGTATCTGGCAGTGGCGCCTGTATGATGGTAGAACAAGCTGCTTTGCTGCTCGAGCTCATGATTGCTGAGGTCTCGCTTCAGCTTGCCCGATGCTGTTGTAGTTGTTGGCGGTGGAAAGAAGCCTCCAGTTCTCCGGATTTGGTCGGGTGTTCTTAGATCGCCCTTGTAGACAAAGGAAACGGGCGTGTATCCCACGGGAGCTGAAGCGGGAGCTGAAGCGGGAGCTGAAGAAGAAGAATCGGATCCTCTCTGTGTCCACAAGACCAACGTACATGCGGCGCATGCCAACAGCACCAGCGGATGACGCGCCATCATGTGCTGGAGAGATTGAAAGATACGGAGGAAGGAAGGAGGAAAGGAACGGTGAAGAAGAGAAGGCAGGGACCGTGAGACCACAGCTGGGAAAGTCGGATGTGTTTAGACACGGCAACGACCGAGGAGATATACCGAGTCTGCCATGACACATACGCCCGACATTGCCGGACCCCCTTTTCTTTATCCTCCTCTTATTTTTTTTTGGAATCAATATATCCATGTGTCTTTCTACAGTATGTGGGGTTTGGAAGAAGAAGAAGAAGAAGAAGATTCCAGGGGACACGCAACGTGATTCGTCGACGTCTGTGCGCTGCTGCAGCTGCGACTGGGGCAGGCTGAGGCTGGAGCAAGGCTGAGGATAGGCTACGTTCTACTAGTGCGTAACTGCAACTTCTGCCCACTAGAACCCGCCTCCTCCCCCCCCCCCCCCCCCCCCCCGAGTCATGTCAAAGGTTGAAACGCCGGGCTGAAACCGGGATTGGTTCACCGCGACAGCCGTCAACGGGCAATGTCAATGTCATGCAATCACTAGCGTCCTTATGCTGCCCGTCAAGTCGGAGTTGGGTTGGGCGAGGACGAGACATGCGACAGCATGTGAGGCAATGAGCCCAAAAATGGTGCATGAACGAGACTAGGACGTGTCATGAGTCAAGGAGACGTCTTGTTTGCAAGAAAAAAGCGTTGCAAAATGTATCGACAGGTTGAAAGCCCTGGCATGGCCGGGCCTTGTTTCCGAGAGGCCATCTAAATGACTTGTATATCCTGGATATTCGGTTCGAGCTTGCATCTCGCTCAATTATCACTTCGTGCCTCTTTCCGCCATTGTGAGAATTGCATTCCCCATTATCGCGCGCTTCTTCGACCAATCATCCCGCGAGCTTGAAGCCGCCATGATGTTTCCCGCCATTGTCATTGCCCTCGCCAGCTTCTTCTCTGTGGGAGCAACGCTGGTTGACACACGGGGAGGTCCATCATCATCATCATCGTTATCCCGTTCAGGTGACAATTTTTGGAAGCAAAGCCGTCAACGACACCTTGCACACGATGGGCAAGGCATCAATTGCGACCTCCTGCTACGACAAAACGGCGTCGATTGCACACTTCTCTCAAACAAAACATGTGCCTTGGTCAAGTGGTTATATGCTGTGAGTAGACCAAGACTTGGATCGCAAGTGAGAATGAAAGAATCACGTTGGCTGATGAGAAATGATAGGGCTGTCAAAAGGTTCGCTTCCTCAGTGACGAATGAAAAAAAAAAAAAAAAAAAAAAAAAAACATCAAACATCCCCCAGATGCTCGATCAATCAAAACACCACAAACTAACAGACCATCAAAACAGCAAGAAGAGTGCGCGGACAAGACCGGTCGAGACGCAAAGCAATGCTGCGACAACGCAGACCATCTCCCCTTTGGCGTAAGTCAGAGGACCACCCCGAAAACCAGAGCGCAAATGAGAAGAAGAAAGAGAATTCTAAGACATATGATCGAGCAGGCCGGAGTCTACTACACTGGCTATATGCGAGCTTGCGCACCCCAATATCAACTCAAGCGATTCGACCGGCCGGACTTGCGATACCTGTCCTGCTCTTCTCAGCTCAGCTGCAATCAAGATGTGAGCGCGGAATTTTGCGAATTGCGCAAATGGGAACTTGCTGTGAGCTTTTGGCCTTGTCCATACCTGAAACTCTTCTTCCCAAAACCATAAGCTCACAAGACGACGCTTCCCAGGGTTGTCGTCAACGATTAAAATGCTTCAACATGTCAAAGAGCGACACGCTATCGGAATGTTGTCGTGAAATGGACTTTTACTCCAGGCCGGAGGTTTGTAGCCCAAATGACCCTTATCCCTTTGATCTTTGCGAAATTGACAAGCTTTCGTGCGGCAGGGCATATACAAGCAGCTGTATCAGACTCGCTATGAGCAAAGTTGCTCCATATCAGCAGCTCGATTGAAAAGACGACTCCGCGTCGACCCAATCAGTTCTTGATGAGACAGAAGAGGAAGGAGGAGGAGGAGGAGGAGGAGGAGGAGGGAAAGAAGGGAAGGAGAAGAAAAGCACATCGACTCGACTAGCTTTTCGCGACTCGGACAACATGACACGGTCGCGCGTCATCGCAAACGTCATCATGGTTTGGGTTGCAAACCGCGGGGACCGAGATACACCGGCATAAAGAGGTCGCACCCGGCCCGAGACTGGCGGGCAGGGCAGGGCAGGGCAATGACGCCATCTGCGCGGGTTGACTGACATGACAGATCGGGCGATTCTTGAAAAGGGAAAAGGGTAGGGAGGAAAATAAGAATGCTGCGCCTCATGCCACGAGAGCCATGCATTGCCCTCAGCGAACAAGGTTCCCTGCTGGATGCAACCGTGGCGGGACAACGCTACTACTACGACTCTAGAAAGGGAGATAATCACACCGGACCGACTATGCAGAGGAGAAAAACCCGCTCGTATGTTTTTCAAGCAGCGCAGTTGACATCATGGACGGCGGAGTGAGACATGGGAATGCCATCACTTTGCAGCGATGAGGGATTGGGATGTGTGGATAGCATTTGCCGTGTCTTTTTTCCGAGAACGAAATGGAAGCGGGATGATGGTCCGAGATGATGGCCACAGGCCAAAGGCAGGGATGGCATCAACTATGAGCCAGGTCAACTATAGCAGCCTTGTCTCTGCTCACTGCAGAATCGAACGCTTTGTTTGTCTTGTATTCAGGACCCAAAGGACTAGCAATGGGACGTGTGTGATCAGGAAGGAAGTGAAGTAATATGAAACATTATGTTAATATGTAGAAAAATATAGATCATCCCAAATTTGGACGGGCTTGATGTCGTGAAAAGCCCAAAATCTGTCTCCTCAATCCCCTCCATTTCATAAAACAAAGATGGCATCCTTTGTAGACATCATTTGTTTCGTTTCGTATACTCGTCTTAGTGTATTGGTCCAAGATTCCTCTCAAGTAAAACGATGCCCATGAACCAGCATCTGCCGAAGCCCTCAATTCTTGGGCGGCGGTGGCGGCGGTGTCGGCGATGGCTTGGCAGCTCTCTTTTTCCGCCAGTAAGGACCGTGCCATTTAAGTACTTGTAGTATGGGAAGAAAGAGGCGGTTAGTTGCCAGAACTTGAAGCTTCCCACAAGATGAAACGGTTTACGAGTGGTTACTTACCCATCACGGCTCCTCCTACCACGACAAATTCCACCAGTGCAAAACCTGTGAAGAACCAACCCGAGCCCATCTTCTTTACGAGAACGGGGTACAAAACAGCCGCGATGGCGGCGCCTGGGTTCCGAAGCATGTTGCCCAGGGCAAAAGCTCCAGCTGCCTGTAAGGGGACGCATTCGCCCAAGAATGCCGTGGTGGCAACAAAGACCCAGCTCATGCCAAAGCCAGCTGCGGGTCGAAGGGGGAAAAAAAATATCAGTACGGTATCGATACGAAACAACGTGGCTCACGTGAAAATTGCTTCGCAAAAGGGAGAGGGAAAGGCGGAGTAGGGCTGAAAGAGGTGGAAAGCTTACTCAAGAAGGTGGCTACGATGACGGCGGCAACATGCACCGAGTGTTGGACGAACCATCCATACATGATTGTTCCGGCTACGCATATGAGCACGCCCCAGATTTGGTCATCGAGTCGGCCCTCGGGCTCGACCTTGCCATCCGGCGACCTTGCCAATCTTCTCTTCCGGCGCCAATCGTTGACTCTGCCGCCGACAATGGATCCAATCATGAGCGCAACGCCGACGGCCAGATAGCCAAAGCCAATCGCCGTCGTAGACCAGTGGTACTGGTTGTCAAGGGCGTGCGGCAACGCGACAACCATGGCAAAGTAGCTCGAATAGAGAAGGGCCGTGTTGACTGAGACGATTCCAATGGGCGGATAGGAAAAGAGCTTCCAATAGCCAAGCAAAGTTGGTTTTGGGGGTTTCGGACCGCGCTCCGATTCAGGAACAAGGGCAGATGAGAGTTTGGGTGGCACAATCAGCCAGCACTTTCCTCGATAGATTTCACCATTCCCGACTCGATATCGCAGCGTCTCTGGCAGCGTAAAGATGATGGTGATCCACAACGCAAAGGTCGCAATGGCTAGGCGCACAGAGAAGAAAAGAGCAATTAGCCAACCTCCTCCAAGGTTCTAAAGAGGGTATCTCGGTGCACTGCATGGAGGGAGAAAGGGGGAGGAACCCACCCAAAAATCCAAAAATCCACCTCCAATTCGCCTGGCCCGCCAAAAGAGAACCCAGAATCGGGCCAAGGACTGGACCACATTGCGGCCCCAGCAGGAATATAGACATGGCACTTCCTCGCTTTTTCGGCTCGGTGATCTAGAGAAAAGAACAGGTGAGCTTGAAACCTCACAATGCAGAGACGAGCGAAATGTGGAGGGTTTCTCACATCGGCAACGGTACCCGCGCCCATGGAGACGACGGCAGCTGACCCGAAGGCCTGAACGATTCTCAAAAACATGAGACTCCCAAAGTTCTTGGGAACGGCTGCCAAAAGACAGTTTGCCAAGATGAAGATGGAGAGAGAGATGATGTAGAGCGGTCTTCTCCCCCCGTAGTCGGCGAACGAGGACCAGAACAAAGGCTTCATTGCAATCGACAAGTCAGTACAAGTAAACGCTTCATTTGCTTCTTCCTTATTTTCTTTTCAAAGTAAATGAATCTGATTTCCGATACTGGAAGCAAGGGGATATCTCACCGCAAAAGCAAATGTAACCATAAAGACCGACACTGTGGCATTCATGGCGGTGTTGCTCACGTCAAACTCTCTCCCCAGCAACGGCAAGACAGGCAAGTATATCGCTCCGCATAGGGGTCCAACCATTCCGGCTGCCGTGACGAGGACGATGATGAAGCGGCGACGAGCCGGCGATATTGCGCAGTATGGTGGCGGCTGCCTGTCTGGTGTACTGCTGGGAGGCTCATGATTGTTGTTATTGCCCGGCGGGGGCGGAGCAGTAGGCTCTGACTTTTCTTTGAGTAGGAGGTCAAGATTGAGGGAGCTGGACGTGCTGCTGGAGAACCTCCAGTCATACTGTTTTGCCTGGTTATGCGGCGTGGCTGCCGATTCCGCCATGCTGGGCAGCTTCGTGCCCATTGGTATGGTTGTAGTTGTGTCGTAGAGTTTTTTCTTATTTTTATTTTTTTCTCTTTTCTTTTCACTTTTTCCTCTTTTTTCTCTTGGTCTCTCTTGGTGAAGGCTAACGGGGCATTGTATGTTTTTCAGGAATACAGTTTTGCCTGCGCAGGAGAGGGAAAGAATTCGAGTTGAAGAATATGGCAGGAACGGAGCGAGGGCCCGCCTGGTATTGGAGCAGCCAATGATAGATAGTTCGACCAGCCAATCAGTCAGTGGCTGCCGTGTCGAGGTGTGTAACGAGAAATCACACGTAATAGCGCAGGAGCTTCGGGATGACGGAATGAAACACGAGCTGGGTAAGCTTCGCGAAAGAAAAAAGGACGGGCTGGCCGGCCGAAGCTCCAGCACCTGGGGTGGCACGAATCATGTCGTTTGAATGAAACAGCCATGATGATGTGGGGGCCACGGTCGAGGACCCAACGCAACCACGTCGCCGCCCGCCGCCGCCGCCATCGCCGGCACGGTCAAATGAGGCAATTGAACGGTGCGTCCTTTGGCACGGATTGGAGGAGAAGAAATGAGCAAGTTTCCCAGCGCTTGCATCATTTGGTGGAGCCGACTGCGGCCGACTGCGGGGGTGGTTTGCAAAAGTTCCGAACATGCACATGGATGTGATGCACATGGATTGGCACATGGATGGGCACATGGATGGGCAACCTACACATGGGCGGCACGGACCCGCCACGACCCCGGTCCCTCGAATTCCCGGGTACTCCGCCAAGTCTGCATGGGTCATCAATTGGTGAGTGCACCGAGTGCATACAACACACCCGTGGGCGTATTGTGGGGTGTATGGTGGGCGTATTGGGCGTGTTGGGCGGATGTGCATGTGCGTGTGCGGTCTTTGTGACAGACACGGGCAAGCACAAGAAAACTTGCTCACCAGTTGGTTTGGACTGCATAACGCCTGCCCTACTTACATGTTCCTGCCCTACTTACATGTACCTGCCCTACCTACATGTAGCAGACCTCCAGGCGAGGTTGACATTGAAACGCGACAAGAAACACTCGTTCAACTCTGGTTCCCTTTACTTTTCTGCCTCTGATCCTTAAACCCATCCATCGTGCCTCCTCCTCCTCCTTCTCCTCCTTCTCCTCACCATGACTGGCGGCCAGAACACCCCAGGATACGGCACCATGCATCGCTCCAAGCGTAACATGAGCGGCGACGACACCAATGACCATGATGAGAGCTCGACCTTCAAGGCCGCGACTGTGACGGAGGAGCAGCAAGCCGCCGGCGACCTGGACCATGACTCTGAGACCCCAATGAACTCCACAAAGGCCTTATGGGCCTGGTTGATTCTCTGTTTCTCAGTGAGCTTGTACCCTCATCAGGAAACTCTGCACTTTGCGTGGCACATGATGAATGCTCACGCAGGACATGACGGTAGACGGGCCCGACCAGCGGCATGGTCAACAATTACGTGACGGCCAGCATCCAATCCGCAGCCAACGCCGTGGGCCACATTCCGGGAACCAACCGGCCCTGCGCCAGGAGGGGAGCCATCCACTGCGTCGTCAAGCTGGGAGGCACCGAGGTTGACTACCTCAGCTACCTGTAGGTCGAAATTTTCAAGACGGTTTCCCGCTCTGTTGACCTCAATTTGCTGACATGGAGGTCTGTCCGCCGCCAAAGCATGTACCTGCGGGCCATCAGTCGAGCCACTGAGGGCATCGTGTCCATCTTGTCTGCTGGGCTGGCCGATTTTTCCAACTACCGCAAGACCATGATGATGGGGTCCATCTACCTGTTTGGCGCGCTCGCCCTGCCCTTTGCCGGACTGACGGGCAACGACTACACTCACCTAAACGCCCTGTCCGCGCTGTACGTCGTCATCTCTACCGTGTCGGGCGTCTACACCGTCATCGAGGCTTCGTATATCCCCATCTTCATGAGGTCCGTCGGCTGGTTCAACAGGCGGGCCAGGCTCCAGGACGACAACCCGCCCAAGGCCAACAAGGCCTGGGCCCAGGGCAGCAAGGTCAGCGTGCTTGGCCTGGTCGCCGGCAACGTGGGGGCCATCCTGGCGCTGCTCATAGGCGTCATCATCACCTACAGTCGCGGAAGCTACGTGACGGAGGGATACTTTAAGTAAGTCGGGCACGGAGATTGAGGGTGGGCATCACGCCCGTCCGTGAATGAATGGCATGATGACGATGATGAGAATGAAAGAATTCATTGACTGACGTCTGTTGTTTTAAAAATAGCTTTTTACTTGCCATTACAGTGGGAGGATGCCTGACTAGTGAGTACTCCGCTTCTCCCCCCCCCCCGCCGGGCGCTTCCCTGACTATATCAAAGAAAGAATGGATGGAGGCTAAATTTTTCCAATCGCCGTCCAGTCGTTTGCGCCATTATTGGTCACATTCTCCTCCCCAACGTGCCGGGGGCGGAGCGGCCCAAGGGGAAAAACATATTTCTGCTCCCGGCGCGCACATGGTTCAAGATCCTCGGGTCCATCCGCCGCTACCCCAACGCCTTCAAGCTCTGCATTGGCTGGGTGCTCTGGAATACGGGCTACTCCAACTTCATCCAGCTCCTGGGCGCGCTGTTCCTCGAGATTGCGGGCATCGACCGCGGCAGCAGCGTCTACACCGTCTATACCTTCATGATGGTCATCTTCGCCTGCTTGGGCTCGCTGGGCTGGCTGCTTGGCTTCTCGTACGCCAAGCTGCACATCAAGACGTGGGCATATGTGCTGCTGGCCGTCAACATGCTGTGCGTCTTCTGGGGCTGTCTGGGCATCAGCGACAACGTGCCCATCGGATACAAGCACCAGGCCGAGTTCTGGGTGGCCGACTTTCTCTTCATGTGCACGAGCAGCGCGCTGCGGTCGCTGAACCGAGTCATGTACGCCTCGCTGATCCCGAAGGGGTCCGAGGCCGCCTTCTTCGGGCTCGAAATCACCCTGGATCTAGCGACCGGGTGGATCAACCCGCTGGTGCAGGGGGCGATCCAGGACAGGACGCACAACCTCCGTTTTCCCATGATTCCCAATCTCTTGCTGATGCTGGTCGCGTCGGCTCTGTACGGGTGGGTGGACATTGATGCGGGAATGCGCCACGCTGAAACGCCCTTGGCAGTGGTGAGCACCTGATGTAATACGATAATGTGCGCGCGCGCGAGCCGTCGTCAGCGGCATGGTTCACTGGCCGGTCAAGCTTGAATTAAATTTTTCACGAATCAAAATGAACCTAATTCTTCTCATGAAAACATCTCAGGAAAGCGTAGAATGATTCTCATCCTTTATCTTTTTTTTTTCCTCGGGCCTCAAGCATGTGAATCTTTTCACTAAACCGTATCCATAAATCTAAAAAAAGTAAATGTACAAAATCACGTAATAGAAGATTTCCTAGTGCAATGCTAGCGCTATCTACCTTATCGTAATTAACTCAAATGCCGCTTGATCTTATCGTGGCTCACATTCCGAGCGCGGGAATGAGTCAATTACACATGTATTTAGTCATCATTATCATGCGACATTTTTTTCAGGCTCAATCCCACGCTGTGCTTTGTACAACGCAACGCATTGACTCGGCATGCATCGAGTTCACAAAAAATATAATTTCGTCATTAAGTGAATGAGAATAGACGCTAAGAAAAAAACCAAATTTCCCCCCCACATATCAGAGCCAACACAATGGACATACATGATTGTCGTCGTTAATCTAAAAAAGGACTAATCCTCCCCGCCCGCTCCGCTAATTTGTGCCTGAAACTTGTCCATTTCATACATTATCACGCGTGATTGCCTACCCGCGCTTCAAATAGATGTATGCGCCCTTTTCTGACGACTGGATGAGGTGGCCCTCAAAGTGCCCGTCGGACATGGCCTTCTTGGCGACGCTGAATCGGGTAATGTACAGGTCGGGATGGCCCTGGATTTCCACTACGCAGTTGTGCCAGGGCGTGGGGACGTGGAGCTTGTCGCAGCAGTCGACGCCGGCTTTGGGCGGGAGAACGTCAGTGGGCATGACGCCCTTTCCGAGCATCTGGATGCCGAATTTGGGGCCAGCGTTGTCGTGTCTGGACAGACTTGTTAGCATGCACACGCGATGCGCTGGTTTTTTTTTTCCCTCTTCTCCCTTGCTTTGTGCTGGCGTGGGAGGAAGTGGGATAGATAGTGTGAGGAGGTAGGAGAAAAAAGGACTAGATTGAACTGAACTTACGCATGGATTGAAAGTCGCACGTGGTGGGGGAACAAAATCTGGACCAGGTTCGAATATGCTTGGTTTCGCTACGATACGAGAAAAAGAAAACACGTTAATCCTTGTTTCTTGGAGCCGCGACTGCATGCAAGACAAGCTCAGGGAAAAAGATAAGGTGGTGAGGGGGGAGTGCGCGTGCGTGTGTGCGTGCGTGCGTGCGTACCTGAATCATCTCGAATGCGACCTTGGACGACTTTTTGCGGAGCTGGCTTCGACTGAGCTCCCGCGTGTACTTGTTGGTCATTAGATCCTCGAGCATGAACTTGGAGAAGCCGCGATATAATGACACGATGCTGGCGTCTTGTGCTGAGAGGGCGCTGCGGAGATCTTCGTCGTCCAGCTGGAAGCCCATGGTCAGGATCTGGCGGCACGTCTCGGCCTCCTCGGTCATCTTGGTCGGGATAAAGTGGCAGAGCTGCGGCAGCTTGTTTCGGATCTGCACGGCGTCATTGAGCTCGTCTCTGACATCACATCTGAACAGCTCGGGGAGGGATCGGAAGCCGATCCGGCCCTTGCTGCCGTTGACGGCGGCAATCTCGTGGTTCATGGCCTGCAGCTGTGCCCCGTACTTGTCAACGACGTCGTCGTCGACGCCGATGCAGTCACTGAAGACGTGCCCGTCGCTGATGACCCAGAGCTTGCCGCCGGGTGAGTAGATGGATTCAATCTCTCGGATGAAGGCGTGCATGCCCGTCAGTGCCATGTACTCGCCACGGTCAGGCGCCGTGGAAAGCACCTTGCCGGTGCAGGACGATTTGCAGGGGAAGGCCGGGAGGCAAAACTCGACCTTCTTGCCGCGAGAGGTGAAGGAGTGGACGGCCTGTCGAAAGACTTGGCGGCCTCCCTGAGTCCATTTGTCGTTGGTGGCCACATATCTCAAGTGCTTGTCAAACAGGTCGACGATGGAGTCTGTGATTTTTTCCGTGTTGATCTGGCGCAGCACCTCCTCGTCGACGGAGGTGTCGACGCGGAGGCTGGACAGGATCAGATTTGAGAAGAATTGGTCAATCTCCTCGTCTTCGTGCTCCGCATCTAGGGACAGGACGATGCCCTGGACTTCTTGGCCCGACGGCTTGGCCAGCTCGTACACTGCGTAACGGCTTTGGTCCTGGCTGCCCTCGAGGCCGAGCGACACTTGCACGGCAGTCCGTGTTGGAGATGCATTGTGAGACTGGTTCTGGGGGAGCTGGTCACGGATCTCGGACCATTTGGATTGCACTTTGTCCTGGTTCTCTGCAGGCCCGAAGCAGTGGATGAGTTCACCGCAGCTGCGTCGGACGAAGCCTGCAACAAACCGACTGTGTATAGATGACGAACTCTGAGTACCCATGTTTGCGTGGGAATGCAGAGTTTGTGGGTTTGTGGCTTGAGATGCAGGTAGGTGTATGTTGTATGAAGGTTGTGCGTGTATGTGTGCGTGTATGTGTGCGTGTGTGTGTGCGTGTGTGTGTGTGAGGGAAAAAGTGTAAAAAAAAAAGGAAAAAAAGTTTGCGCGAGTGTGAGGTTGTGAGTACGTAAGTGTGTGTAAGTGTGAGTGTGCGAGTGTGCCTCAAGAGATGCAGAATTCAGGTGGTGGAAAGGAGGTAAAAGTTTATGGAAGATGGGCAAATGGATCTTGTTTATTAATGTCCTTGGACCCTGATGATGATGATGTTTCTCCCTTTTTTTTTTCTTTTTGGGATTCCGCGAGACCGTATATTTATAATGTCACGCGGAGAGGCAACGGTGACGGCGACGGTGGAAGCGAGCTGGCCATGAGTCGTTGGCCGTCTCTCCGATACCTAGCCCATGACGTTTGACTTTGTCGAGCAAAAACGGCGTGGTGCGGACCATGACTTAGCGTGCTCGGTGTTTGAGATTGACTCAGTACTTTGACAATGGGAGATAAGCAGGAACCTGTCCACTCGCAAATACTGCTGTAGCAGGAACATTGGCAACCAGAGGGAACAGACCGTTGATCTTGTCCAACATGAGCCTTGAATTCCTCGTCATAATTTCCCGCCGGGAGATGGTAGTGCTGGCAAGCTGAGTTGGGTTGGGGAAAAGGGGGGGGGGGTCCATGCATGAGGATGGGATTTGTGAAATAAATGGGCCGATGTGGTTGAATAATGGGGCCCTGGATGCACCGCTGAATAGACCGGCCTTTTTTTTATTTTTATTTTTTTTTATTTTTTGTATAATATTCTTCTTGCTGCGGCACAAGGCATGTCTGAGCATGATTCTCGTATAGCCATGGGAGGTAGCTTTGCGTCGCGTCAGCCACGCCTCGGTACACGCCTTTAGCATACCTACCTAGTACCTGCCTACCTGCCTACTACCTACCTACTACCTATCGCTTTCCTCTCGCCGTTGTACAGCAGCGTGAAACCGCGCGAGCCGCGACGCACCATGACGTGCTTGTGTCATCTCCTGTCGACACGATGCTCACTCGCGATGGAGCCTTGGCGGCATCGCAACAGCTCATCCAGTCAGTCCCTTGGCTGGCCATGTCGTTGCCTAGCTCGTCTGCCAACAACCCACTTTGATCGTCGGTCAACTTCCACCAAGACGGCCGCTGATGATGATGATGATGATGATGATGATGATGATGATGATGGGTCCCATTCATTCATGCCCATGCCCATGCACAATGAGGTCGGTGGTGGTGATGGGCGTGTAGAAAGATGCAGCTTCTCCTTGCCCTGACCATGTACCTAGGGGTGCGTGTCTTGCGTTTCCAGGAGACCACGACCAAGTGGCATTTATTCGGTCATCCCGTCTCGCGACTCTCGTCGTCGGCCGAAAGCTTTGTCGACGAGTCAGTTGGCTTTTTTCTATTTGTTTCTCGTGCAAGAGGGATTTGGCTGTCTGGGTAGCACCAGAGGCCAGCAAGCCGAGCCAGGCCTTGTAGCAGCCTGGCCATAAGCCCGTCGGTCAATCCGCTGCGTGGTTCCATTGTCGGGAACGTAGCCTCACTCGCACAAACAGCTCGCACGTGTTGGCCAAGATCTGCCCGTCAGCTCAATGTAATTCAATGCAACGGTCCTAGGAACCCTTTCGCCGCATTGCTCGTGCGTAGTTGATCAGGCGGCGTCTGCCCACCCTGGTTGGCCATCGACCGCAGCTCTACCACAGCTCGACCGCAGCTCCAGCCTTACTTGCTCGTTCATATGTGCACATGGATGTACAAGGTACTCTCTCTGCCCCACCCCGGACATGATGCCTGGCAGGGTGTAGAGCGGCAAAAAGCGGGAAGCTTGGTCCCCTGCTCCTTCCTCCACGCCCCCCACCCCTGCAGCCCCCGCCTCGCGCAAGCCTTGCGCACCTTTTTGGGG